>PVJC01005709.1:0-57915 GCA_004026665.1 Murina feae
TGATTTTTCACAGAGAGGAAGGGAGAGGGATAGAGAGTCAGAAACATCGATGAGAGAGAAACATCGATCAGCTGCCTCCTGCACACTCCCCACTGGGGATGCGCCTGCAACCAAGGTACATGCCCTTGACCGGAATCGAACCCGGGACCCTTGAGTCCGCAGGCCGACGCTCCATCCACTGAGCCAAACCGGTTAGGGCCCCAGGGTTTTTATATATTAGTATGTAAGTCCGTTGGATAATTTTATAAATCTAAGATACATTATATGGGGTATCAGTGATCACATTGCATTATCTTTCAAGAAGGTATATAAGAAGACTAGAGACACCATCTTTGTAGTCTACTTTTAGCTTTCAGGGAACATAATTGAAAAGTCAGAAGTTTGTGAGGTGTTTTAAAGAATAGTTTTGATTTTCAGAGAGGAAGAGAGAGAGAGAGCAAAAAACATCAATGTAAGAGCAAAACATAAATGATGAGAAAGAATCACACCGCTCGGCTGTGTCCTGCACACTCCCTACCAGGGATGGAGCCCACAGCCCAGGCATGTGCCCTGACTAGAATCACACCTCCTTACCTTTCAGTGCGTGGACCAATGCTCCAACTAACTGACCGGCCAGTGCTTTTTTTTTTTTTTTTTTTTTAATCCTTACCTGAGGATATGTTCTTATTGATTGAGAGAATGAGAGGAGGGGAGAGAATAAGAGAAAAAACATTGATGCGACAGAGAAGCATCAATCAGTTGCCTCCCTGAAGCGCCCCAAGCAGGCATTGAACCCACAACCTGGGTATGTGCCCTCACCTGGAATCAAACCCGAGATCTTTTATTGTAAATGGAATGACACTCCAACCAACTGAGCTGCACCAGCCAGGGCAAAGAGTCAGAAGTTTTCATTTTCTATCCATAATGTCAAAGAGAAGAAAAATAATAAAGAAAAGTATTTAAAAAACATTAGATTAGTCTGAAGATGAATGCAGAGGGACAGGTAGCACTATAGACTCTGATGAGGACAGGAAGCATGCGTTAGCATTCAGCAGGAAGGACTTCCTTACTCGTTTTGCAACAAGAACCTGGACCATTGTTTTGTAAAGGACATCTAACAGTATTCTTACGTGATGCTTATCTACTGCAGTTTATCTGATGTGGTTCGTAAGTGGACAAATGCCGAAGGCAGATGTGTATATGAAAGTTATTGGAAGGAAAGAGATGATGTATAAATGAAATTCATTGGATTGGCCATTCTAATTGGTGCTTGTAAATCTAACAATGAAAATGTCTTACAGTTATGGAGCAAAAAAAGTTCTTCCACTCTAAGAAAATTATGAGCTGTCAAATGTTTCAAATATTCTTTAAGGATCGCATTCTGACAATGCCAGGACAATAATGAGACCTATTGGCCCAAGAGAATATAGGTGCTACTTGCAACAGCTGTTAGCCCAGAATGTTGTCTCTCTTGAAAATAATGTCTGACAACTTAGGGGTTGAAATCAGATTGCAGTATATCAAGGACTACTCTTCGAAGTAGTTTTATTTTAAGAGAACTTAGAAATAAAGAAGGAGTTACACTTGAAGCCTACAAATTTTATTAACCAATGTCATCCCCATAAATACAATTTTTTAGAAAAAAAGACTCATAGAGCCTCCCTTTAAATTACCATTTAGCTTGAAACAAACTAATATACTCGATAAACCGTAATCAGCTCGAATGGCACTCTCTGCAATGCCTTCCTGTGTGCTCCCGTCCCACCTCCTCCCCTGGAAGTGCCCGCACCACACTGTTCTCACGTGTTGAAAGAACACAGCCTCACAGTTTTACTTAAGTGTGGGGCGTTAGGGCAGCATCTCTCAATGTCACAAATACATTATTTGTGTCAAGTGGTTATATATATAAAACTTGTACTTTATGGCATCACGAGACCCTATCTCAAAAGAGAGAAAATTTTTCTCCCATTTAAGAAAAAAAAAAGTATTATAATCTGATAAACAAAAATTAGAGACAGAAGCAGAGCAGCATTAAACAGACTGTCAAACTATAGCAGGAAGGCCGGGGAGGGTTGCGGGGAGGAGAAAGAGATCAACCAAAGTACTCGTATTCATCCATATAAGCATAACCAATGGACACAAGACACAGGGGAAGGTCAAGGAGGGAAAAAAGAGACATTATGTACTAGTCTTTGTAATATTTTAAACAATAATAATTTTTAAAAAGTTTTTAAAAAGTGCAAACAAAACTTTTTTTTGTTTCCCATAATACAAAACTAATAAAAAAACCCACATAAATTGTCATTTTGGTTTTGTGCCTCTTAATTAACAAGTTCTCTATAGAAGAAGGTGCTAAATGCTTACTACCCATTGTTAAGCAGCCTCTTAAAGACGCATTGTCATCGATGGAATTTAAATTATTCAGGAAGTTTGGGTGGTCAGAGCTTTTAGACTAGAGGACATGGCAGGTATTGTGACTGACACCATCCTAGTTTCCCAGGGATGTTCCATTTTTGTATATTCTATTCTACTCACATATACTCAGTTATAAATGTAAGACCACCCTGACCGGTTTTGCTCAGTGGATAGAGCATCAGCCTGGGGACTGAAAGGTCCTGGGTTCGATTCCGGCCAAGGGCATGTACCTGGGTTGCGGGCACATCCTCAGTAGGGAGTGTGCAAGAGGCAGCTGACCGATGTTTCTCTCCCATCGATGTTTCTAACTCTCTGTCCTCCCTTCCTCCCTGTAAAAAAATCAATAAAAAATATATTAAAAAAATAAATAAATGTAAGACCATGTCCAGAGATTTTTTTTGGTTTAGCTAATGTTTTGATCATTTATTATGCAGTGTATACGTGCCTGTGTAAGAGGTGGTAAGAGGCTATTTGTCATAAAATGCAATTTCTTTGTAATCGGACTCCCTTTTCCCTCTAAATTCTGAGGTTTAGTGGCATCTGAAACAGGTCTGCAATGGAATGCATGCTTGTTATGATGGCATGATACCTTAGGTGTATCAAACTAGCCATGCATTTTCTGTCCAGAGCAAGGCTTTATTGATTTTTAGAGAGAGGAAGGAAGAGGAATAGAGAGACAGAAACATCCATGACAGAGAAGCATCAATTGGCTGTCTCCTGTACAACCCCTTCTGGGGATTAAGCCCACAACCCAGGCATATTCCCTGACTAGGAATCAAACCCATCACCTTGGTTCATGGATCGACACTCAACCACTGTGCCACACCAGCCAGGCTTGGATGAGTTATATATATATATTAGGGGCCCGGTGCACAAAAATGTGTGCACTCGGGGGGGCGGGGGGGCCCTCAGCCTGGCCTGTGCCCTCATGCAGTCTGGATCCCGCAGTGGATGTCCACCTGCTGGCATGCCTGGCCAGCCTGGGTGAGGGGCTGATGGCTGTTTGCAGCTTGCCAAGCCCCCCAGTGGGGACCCTCACCCTGTGGGGGTGTGGCCAGCCTGGGTGAGGGGCCAAGGGCCATTTTTAAGCTGCCCACAGTCCCTTCAGGGTTCAGGTCCCTACTTGGGTGCCTGGCCAGCCTGGGTGGGGGTGCTGAGGGCCATTTTCAGGCTGCCCACAGCTCCCATTGACCCAATGTCCCAGCGAGACTGGCTGGAATCAGGTTTCTGGAGGGTTTATTTATCTTCTATAGTTGAAACATTGTTGCCCTGAGCAGAGGCCCGACTGGCCTAGGCAGGCAGTTTCGACTCCATTGCTGGTGCAACGGAAGCCTCCTGTTTGCTCTAGCTCCGTGGCTGCCGGCCGCCATCTTGGCTGGTTTAATTTGCATACAGCCGCTCTGATTGGTTGGTGGGCATAGCTTAGCTGGTGGGCGTGGCTTAGGTGTCTCGGAGTGGTGGTTAATTTGCATATTACTCTTTTATTAGAGTAGATTAGAGGCCTAGAGCATGGATTCATGCACTGGTGGGGTCCCTTGGCCTGGCCTGCACCCTCTCACAATCTGGGACCTCTTGGGGGATATTGAACTGCCAGTTACAGCCTGATCCCTGCAGGCCAGGTCCAATCCCCACAGGCCAGGTCAGGGACCTCACTGGTACACGAATTTGTGCACTGGGCCTCTAATCCTGTATAATAAGAGCCCAGCAACTAAACATCAGAACAACCAGAACAACTGGTCTACCAGTCACTATGACATGCACTGACCACCAGGGCGCAGATGCTCAGTGCAGGAGCTGCCCCCTGGTGGTCAGTGCGCTACCAAAGTGGAAGCGCCACTTGGCTGACTGGAGGCTGGGAGGCAGGTTTGTGGCCACCGTGGGACTGAGGCCTACTCCACTGTCTCTCAGTGCTATTGTCCCTGACCTGGCTCTGACCAGGTTCCCTGGAGAGGCAAGTGCTCAGGCTCCACGGAAGATGCCGGACCAGGGAGCAGCCGCTCGGCAGACCCGGATGAGCAACACTCCCACAGCGGGCCAATCCTACAGGCCATGCCCCCCACCAGTGCATGAATCCTATACACCACGCCTCTAGTATGCATATAAGATCTTTGGTTAATCTCTTCCCTCCTCCCCCTGCTTCCCTCTGAGATTCATCAGTCTATTCTATGTTTCCATGCCTATGCATTAAGCATCTGCCCCCTGGTGGTCAGTGTGCATCATAGCTACTGATCAAATGGTTACTTAGGCTTTTATATACATAGATAGTTTGTATATGTGTGTGTGTGTGTTGATTTCAGAGAGGGAGAGGGAGAAAGAGAAACATCAGTGGTGAGAATCATTGATCAGCTGCATGCCCCACATGGGATCAAGCCTGCAACCCAGGCATGTGCCCTAACCAGGAATTGAACTGAGATCTCCTGGTTCATAGGTCGACAACCACTGAGCCACACCAGTCAGGCTTGGATGAGTTCTTAATGAATGCTCATAAAATTAGGCAAAAAAATAATAGATCATACATTTTTAGTAAATTACCCTCTTCAGTTTTGAAAAACAATATTATTGAGGAATAATTTATATGTAATAAAATATAGTTCAAGTTTTTCTGTGATAACATTCCAGTACTGAGTACTCATTTTTTTCTACTTAAACTAAATATTTCTACACTAAAAAAAAAAACATTGAAAAGATGAGAAGGGGCCTAAAGTAGTGGACATAAGAATAAGTGAGTTGAGTGGAGACGTAAGTAGAAGAGTGTAAGCCAAGATGTTTTACTTCAGTGAGAAAGTAACATGTTTAATGTTTGTAGTAAATATAAAGAATAAATGATTAATTATATTTTTAAAATTGGCATTTAAAGTATCAAGATATCTCCCTTGAGTAGTTTTTAAAATTAGGTTTATTGAATTATAGTTTGTATTCAATAACATTCACCCTTTTTAAGTGTACAGTTCGGTGAGTGTTGGTGAGTGTTTAATATAGTGGTGTAACTAGCACCAGGATCCAGAGAACATTTCCATTACCCCAAAAAGTTTCTTTCGCCTTTATGCAATCAGCCCCCTCCTCCTGCTTCTACCCCTAGCCCTGATATCCACCGATCTATTTGTCTCTCTAGTTTTTCTTTAGAATGTCAAATAAATGGAATCATACAGTGTGTAGTTTTTAGGTCTGACTTCTTTCACATAGCATATCACTGGTCGGTTCCTTTTTACTGCTTAGTCGTATTTCATGTGTAAATACACCATGATTTCCTTATCCATTTACCACTTGATGAACATTTGGGTTGTTTACATTGACTGCTGTTAAGAATAAAGTGGCTATAAACATTCCTGTGCACGTTTTTGTGCGGACACATGCTTTTGTTTCTCTTAGGTAACTACCTAAGAGTGGAACTGCTGAGTCATATGGTAACTTAAGTTTAATTTTATAAGAAACTAGCAAACTATTTTCCAAAGTGGCTGTACCATTTGCATTCTTACAGGGTTATATGGGAATTCTAGTTCTATATCCTTGCTAGTCTTTCTTTAAAAATGTAGCCATACATATCATTGAAATAATCTGTTTAAATCTTTTATCCAACTTTTTAAAAATTTGGTTGGTTGTCTTATAATTGAGTTGTAGAAATTCCTGATGTATTCTGGGTATAGATCCTTTATCAGATAATGTGCTCTGCAAATATTCTCTACTAGTCTGAAGTTTCTTTTTCTTTAATGCCTTTTGAAGAACAGAAGTTTTACATTTTGATAAAATTCATCAGTGCTTAATTTCATGGTTCCTGCTTTTTTGCATTTTATCTAAGAAATTTTGGTCTAACTTAAGGTTGTAAAACTTTTCTTCTGTTCTTATAGAAGTTTATAGTTTCAACCCATACATTTTGGTCTATGATCTACTTTGACTTAATTTTTGTATATGGTATGAAGTAAGGGTCTGGGTTTATTTTGTTTTATTTTACATCCTTTTAAGCTTCATTTGTTGAAAAGATCATTTTACTGTTAACTTACCTTGGCACCTCAGTTGAAGATGGATTGTCTGGCCTATGTCTGGCCTTGATCTGTATCCTTACATCACCACCACACTGTCTTAATACATTGGTAACTTTTTGAAATTGAATAGTTTGAGCCCTTCAGCTCTGGTTCTTGTTCTCTTTCTCAAAATTGTTGTGACTATTCTAGGTCCTTTCCATTTCCCTATAAATTTTAGAGTAAGTTTATTCATTTCCTTGAAGAAAGGCCTTCAGTCCCTTGACTACTCATGTGATGAATGATAGTAATATGTATATTAGTATCAGCCCTTCTTAGTATCAGGTGTTGTGGAATACACCATTCTTGATCATTGTTGTGTTTCTTTGTTTTGCAGTGTTTAATTTGGCTATACACATACTTATGAGTAAGATTTTCTGTTTTACTTTGCTTTCCTTTTTTTAGTGCTATCTTTACCTGTTTGGATATTCAGCGTTGTGGTAATTTCATAAAGTAAATTATGAAATAATTACTGTTTTCTGTTTCCCTAAAACAGTTATCTAGTAAGGCAATTTGCCAAATGACTTCATTACTTTTTGTGATTATGGTCCATTCAAGTTTTCTCTTGTTTTTTTTCTTAAATGGATTTCTAGTTTTCTAGGAAATTATCTATATTATTCAGTTTTTCAAGTCTATCATTATAAGGCTGGGTGTAGTGTTCCTTTTATACTACTGAAATCACTCATATCTCAGGTTATTTAAAAGAACTTTTTAAAAGTTCTAAGTGATCGAGGTTTCATTTTTTATTATGTTATAATTCAAGAAGGTAACCGATCCTATTGCTACCATTTTTGGAATTTACTGAGGCTTTCTTTTTATTTGAGGCAATATTTAAAGTTGATTTTTATAACAAATTTATGGATATTTGGCAGGGCACATTGGCTTATTTGTCTTATTTATGATGGTGTTCAGATCCTTTCTGTCCTTATTTATTTTCAATTTTTTTGTTGTTGTAATTTATTTTCAGGGCAAATTTATTCGGATCAACTTTGATGTAACTGGCTATATTGTTGGAGCCAACATTGAAACATGTATCCTTTTTCAGAATAGTATAATCTAAAATAAAGAATCATTTCATCTTTCTACGGCCTCAAAGAAACCCTTTGTGAAATCACTCGCATTATCAAGATGGTAAAACTTGAGTCCCAAGAGATTATGACTTGGTCTTGTAACACCAGGTCACAACCAGATCACGTGGCTGGGGAAGTGGAGAGTCGCACTGAGGTGAGGATCACCTGTATGTCATCAGCCCAGGGAATGTTTGTGTGGTGTAAGGACCTTTAGGTGAATACTGTTATATTCAACTACTCTTCAGTTTGGGTTGTGTTAGCTTATTTATTTTTTGCCACCTATTTATGCTCTTTGTAGGATGAGCCCATGGAAACAAGCCTTATAAAAGTACAGTTAAAGCCATTTCAGTTAGTGTTAAGCAGAACAAAACTATAGGACACACTAGTCCTAAGAAATGGTAGGTCTATGTGGAATTAATTTGGGTACAGATGATAAAGTAGAAGTTGTTCTGAACTAGTATGCCAGTTAGGAAGGTTACAGATAACAGTTCTCTGATTCTTGTTAGAATAATCTCCGGTGATAGAAATACAGTTCTTTGTGTGGTGCTGTGTTCTTTGAATATAATCCAAGTTAAGAACAGTGTGGGGTGAGGGAAGTACTCTGAGCTTTAAGTTCTCTGCTAGCCCAGTGGATCTATTAAATTAGTGGGAAACATAAATTGCATACATTTTCTTTTTTCGCTTACAAAGTTTAACCATATAGAATGGTTAATAGCAGGACACTAGATCTATATCAGAGAGATAAAATGTTTTATAATTAAATAGACATGGAAAAAAGACCAACTTAATCCTTAACCGTCTTTGCTCAGACCTTCTGGAAAAATCTCGTGCTGTTCGCCAAGCAAAAGATGAACGTACTTTTCATATCTTTTACCAGCTGCTATCTGGAGCAGGAGAACACCTAAAGTGTAAGTTACAAAACTCTAGCTGGTCAGATGATGAAAGTGAAATGGAATTTCCATGCCATGGGATAAATGCTTTTAAGTGGTAGGTATATGGGTGTTGTCATATTATCTCGATTTCTTTTTTAAATTAAAAGACAAATGATGTGTATTTATCAAATTTTGTTTCAACATTTACAAATACACAAATAAGAAAAAATAAATTTACTTAATAAAATTAATGAGCAAACGTTTTTACCTTTAGATTAACAACTAAATATATATGTTATGTTTCCACTAATCCTGGGAAAAGCCTGTGGTGGGTTTTTGTTGAATCACAAGGACTGGAAACCTAGGCCTGGGCAGGGTAAAAGCACATTTCTGTTTGGGATCAGAAATATGCTAAGTATATGAGAGAGAAGAAGATGCACAACTTTTCAATTTCTCAAACTCAGTGCTTCTGTGTGACTATCATAAACACTAGAGGCCCAATGCACGAAATTCCCACAGAGTAGGCCTTCCTTCCCCCAGCTGCCAGCACCAGCTTCCTTCCAGCACCCAGGACCTGAGCTTCCCTCTGGCTGCCAGCAGGCACCCGGGATCCAGGCTTCCCTTGCAGCCCCAACTTCATCTGGAAGGATGTCCAGTCTAATTAGCACATTATGCTTTTATTATTATAGATTATTGTAGATACTCTGTGGATCTCACAAGTAATAATACATACACAGTAATTGAGGTATATACCTCTCATTGAGGTACAGACTTTTGCAATGAAATGCTTTTGTTGTGAAAGCATTGAACCCAGAAATTGATTGGAAATGACCTGCAAGGAAAAAAATAAGCAACAAAAATAAGGAGAGCCAACAAGAGACTAAAAATTCAGGATTTATACGCATACAGTATGTGATGCTGAAGAGAAGAAAACCCTCAAGCTCCCAGACCGGCAATAGTAATGATCAAAACACATAATATCAAAGTATTCAGACAGAAACAAAGCAGTCAGTACCCAGTAGAGTTAAATGTGATCCCGATAAGAATTTAGGGATAGGAGTGATCAGAAATTCTCTGCAGACTGGGAGCACGTGATAGCATCCTTTCTCGGGATGAGTAGCCCTGTCTGTTTTGATCCCTCCTGAGAAACATCCTTCTGCTCTCAAGGAACAAACACATTTATTAAAAGAGGGAGTTAAGTTGTGTCTAACCCATGGCCCCTTAAGTACAAGAAAGCAGTGAGGGTATTATCCATTATTAGGGGCCTGGTGCATGAAATTCGTGCATGGGTAGATGGGGGAGGGAGGGGGAGGGCAGACGGGGAGGTCCCTCAGCCGGACCTGCACCCTCTCCAATTCGGGAGCCCTCAGTTGATGTGCTACGGATGGCTTGGGACCACTCCACATGGTTCTCTGCTCTCTGTTGGGCCCATCTGCTCCACACCATGGGGATGGACAAGCAGGCCCTGCTGGGTGCTGCCTGTGGTCTGATTGCCTGCTGAGCTCCCGTTGCCAGGGTAACGCCACCAGCATCCTGCCCCACCGCTATGGGTGCCCCATTTTTGTCCCAGAGTGATGGTTAATTTGCATATTACTCTTTTATTAGATAGGACTAGAGGCCTGGTGCATAAAAATTTGTGCTCTCGGAGGGGTAAAGGGGGACCCTCAGCCCGGCATGTGCCCTCTCACAGTCTGGGACCCCTCGGAGGATATCCACCTGCTAGCGTGCCTGGCCAGCCTAGATGAGAGGCTGATGGCCATTTCAGGCTGCCCACAGCCCCTTCAGGGTTTGGGTTCCTACTGGGGTGCCTGGCCAGCCTGGGTGAGGGGTAGAGGGCCGTTTTCAGGCTGCCCACAGTCCCTTCGGGGTTTGGGTTCCTACTGGGGTGCCTGGCCAGCCTGGGTAAGGGGTAGAGGGCCATTTCAGGCTGCCCTCAGTCCTTCAGGGTTCGGGTCCCTACTGAGGTGCCTGGCTGGAAGCAGGTATCTGGGATTTATTTAACTTCTATAATTGAAACTTTATTGCCTTGGTCCCCCGCTCAAAGCCTGGGTTGCCCCTGGCAACCCAAGGTCCCAGCCCGGCAGGTATCTGGGGTTTATTTATCTTCTATTTGTAGCCTTGAGTAGAGCTCAGGGCCCACAGGGCCCTGGCTTCCTCCATTGCCCAGGGCAACTCCAGCTTTATGGCCACTGCCATCTAGTTGAGTTAATTTGCATATTTGCTCCTGATTGTTTGGTGGGCGTGGTTGTGGGCGTAATGGAGTGAGAGTCAATTTGCATATTACTATTTTATTAGATTAGATAATATTGTGTCATGGTATTTTATGTTGCACATCACTCTCAAAAGCTCATTTACCACTAAATAGACTGCCTTGGAGAGAGGTTTCGGGGTGGCCGGGCTGAACACACACCTTCTACATCTGGGTGTGTTTATCTAGGTCCACATAGTCTTCTTATTGACCCCATAAACTACTTGCTAAGAAAGGAATAGAAGATGGGGTTCAAAGCTTTCGAAAATATTTAAATTTGAAAACAATAAGGTTTTAGTTCTCTGGAAAAGTTACATCATTTTCCCACAGTCCGATTTACCATATTCTAGAAACCACTGTCCCCAACTCCCGTTGAGCTTTGTGCAGTTTGCGTTATCATTTTCCTTCCTGGCTGTGTAATTAACAAGAACATATAAAGAAAGAGAAAGTGTGCGGGTGAGAAGTACGTGGTGGTCATGGTTGGTGGGGAACCACTGGTCTTCTGGGGTGTCAGTGCCCCCCGGATGTGGGCATGCTCAGTCTGCTGATGAGTGTTTGCTTGATGGTGTTCCATTCTGTTTTCTTGTAGCTGACTTGCTTCTTGAAGGATTTAACAACTACAGATTTCTCTCCAACGGTTATATTCCCATTCCGGGACAGCAAGACAAAGATAACTTCCAGGAGACGATGGAAGCGATGCATATAATGGGCTTCTCTCATGAAGAGATTCTGTGTATGTGGGATTTCTCTAAGATTATGATACTCATTTAAATAAGACACACGTTGGGGGTCAGTAGCTTAAACTAGAAAATGATTGAGGAACTGAGAGCTGCCCGTAATTTTATGAAATTAAGAGGGATATCATACTGAAAAGTCTTGTCCAGCTAATTTTTAGTCCAAATAAATTAGAATATGTGACTGCTATATGCGATGCAGTATTTTTATTAATTTTTTTCTCTTTAATAAAGCTATGCTTAAAGTAGTGTCTTCAGTGCTTCAGTTTGGAAACATTTCTTTCAAAAAGGAGCGAAACACTGATCAAGCTTCCATGCCGGAAAATACAGGTAATTGACGATGCTGGTTTCGTTTCCGTTTAGGGGGTGGGTGGTTGTGCTCTCCAAGAACCTGTTAGCGCAGTGTGAGCCTCTCAGGAGCGGAATGCGTAAGGGCCTCTCCAGTGTCATGTGAGAAGAGATGTGTGTAGCACGCACAGCAGCATGGGAGACCCCGCCATGGCCTGGGGAGGCAGTGGGAATGGGGCCATGAGGAGACCTAACCTGCAGAGACCATATAGCGCATCGGAAAGGGAGCTGCAGCTGCTGAGACCTGCCAGTGGTGACTGTGCCGGGAACATAGGCCCAGTCTTTGTCTTTCGTGGCCTTGACTTTTGAAGAAGAGTGCTGGCCAGTTGTTTGGGAAAATGTCCCTCCATCTGGGTTTGTCTGAGGTTCCTCCTGATGAAGTTCAGGTTACGCATTTGTGGTAAGAAAACCACAGAAGCGGTGGCGAGGCCTTCTCGTGCATCAGATAGGCAGTCTCATGTGAGTTTGTCTGTCGGGTTTCTCCGCTACCGGCTTACCTTTTGCCTTTGTAACAAGTATCTGGGAGAGGAGGGAGCCACTGAGGCTACGGAAGTAAGTCCAGGCTCTCATCGGGCTCCTGGGCTGCCAGTTGTAGCATCCGTTTATGATTCTTACCTGAAATAAGTCTTGCTTGTGGTGTATGTCAAGTGGTGGCTTCTCTCTACATCATCCTTTTGTATTTACTCCCTGGAATCCACTGTAAGGAAGAGCTTTCGCTTTCTCATTCCTATCAGTGTAGACACATGAGCCCTTCTTTAAATAATTGTATGGTTTCTGACCCACTCCGTAATTATTTATTTAATCGTGTCCTGGAAGTGGCCATGAGGAGTTGGAGCCCCTTCAGACTAGTGCTCAGGTCACTTTGACATGACTCTGTCACTTCTGTTTTAAAGCAGTTTCTTACTTTATGGCAACACAAACTGTTCCAGGCTCATTTTGTATTTGTCCAGCCCCAGCCCTGGAATTGGCCGTTTCTCTGCCATTTCTTCATATGGAAGAATGGGATTTAGCTGCCAATATCTGGTGGTTCTAGGGTCTCATTTGTTTCTGACTTCTCTCAGGGGACATAGCAAGGGAACAGGCACACACGTGTACTCACACACCTATTTTCAATTCTATGTATGTACAGTAAAAACCATGGATTTATTTTGATACCTCCAATTCTGATCCGATACTACAGGTTTTATGCTAGCCATTTTCTTTGTTTGAAACTCCTTTCTCTGACTTAAGAAGTCTTATCTACAGTATATTTGTTTATTTGTTCAATCCTAGAATACCCATAAAAGAGCTTCAGAATTACCTATACATCTCCGGAAAACAAACCTGCTAATTAGTATACAGCATTTGTGTACAGTTCTTTAGCATTAGAGTATAGAGTAAAAAAACTGGGGGTGTTTGTTTGTTTGTTTTTCTTTATTGATTAAGGTATTACGTATGTGTTCTTAACCCCCCATTGTCCCCCCACCCCACTCATGCCCTCACCCCCTTGGTGTCTGTGCCCAGTGGTTAGGCTCATATGCATGCATACAAGTCCTTTGGTTGATCTCTCCCCCTTACCCCCACCCTCCCCTACCTTCCCTCTGAGGTGTGACGGTCTAATCAATGCTTCTCTGTCTCTGTATCTGTTTTGCTCATCAGTTTATGTTGTTCATTATAATCCACAAATGAGTGAGATCATGTGATATTTATCTTTCTCTGACTGGATTACTTCATTTAGCATAATGCTCTCCAGCTCCATCCATGCTGTTGCAAGTGGTAAAAATTCCTTCTTTTTTACCGCAGCGTAGTATTCCATTGTGTAGATGTACCACAGTGGAGAACAGTATGGAGTTTCCTCAAAAAACTAAAAATGGAATTCCATCTGACCCAGTGATCCTATATATCCCAAGAAACTAGAAACACCAATCAGAAAAGACATATGTACCCTATGTTCATAGCAGCACAATTTACCATAGCTAACATTTGGAAACAGCCTAAGTGCCCATCAACAGATGAGTGGATCAAAATACTGTTTTACTCTACCCTCCTTCTGCCTTCAAGTGGCTATGCTTTCATTTGTAATGTAGGTAGCTTCATTTATTTCTGTTTATATTGCATTTTGCCCCCCATCAACGTTTTTTGCTTATATTTTAGTATATGCAACATAGAAATAATTCTAAAAGTCAGAACTACAGAAAACGTGTACCCCCATCTCTTCCACTCTGTTCACTTCCTCCGTTTTTTCTGCCGTTTCCACCTACCCCGTCGGAAATCATCTCACTCGTTTCTATTGTCTTCTTCCTTGAGCAGCACTCAGCCCTGTAGTGAGTGTTTGCCACCCGAGGTGCCAGCTCTCCATAGGCAGATGAGTTCTGATAGGTCTATTTAAACCTTTAGCCGCATTTCTTTACCATAACATCATAAAGCCAGAGCTATACTTGCCATGGCCCCGATGGCCAGAAAGTTCATATTCCCTAACTTAGTTCATTACTGCATTTCATTTACTTCTGGGATTTTTGTACTAAGCTTGGCTCTTTGAAGTGGTCTCAGGAAGGGGAATAAGAGACAGAACACGTATCACCCAGAAGGATGTATGCCTCAACTTGCTAATGGCAACAAGGGAGCTACCTTAAATATCCAACAGAATGAAGTGAACCAAGGTATAGCCCCACTGTGAAGTATATATCTTAGCTGCTGAAATGGTATTTGTCATGGTACTTAAGCAAAGGAATGTAATTTGCCTTTTGCACTTCTTTGACTTTTCTAATTTCCTATCCAATACCTACACTCATGATTCATTCATTAACTAAAGGGAGCCACGACCTAGCAGCTGAGGCAGAGCCATTGGTAAGAGCCAGTGAGAAGAGCCCCAAAGCACAGGAAGTGCTGTCGAGGCACGGCCAGCCCTGCAGACAGGGCTCCTGCCGGCGGCCAGCAGTTGGCCTGGATCAGGGCGGTAGGATGCGGGTCTTGAGATGACCTGGGCGGGTTATACCTGTAACATAACTCAGAATGTGCTTACCCTTAGAGAATATGACTGATATTTTTAACACAGTTTAAAATTAGTTGTAATAATTCGTATACTTGTTGGACCTTGGGGGATATTAGACAATGAATTTCTAGTGAGGCAGGTGCCCTAATGCTGCTGAGAATCAATAATAACAAAAATAGCAGTTACGTATTGAGCGTTTCATGTTAGCCATGTAATCAAATAACTTTTTAAAAAACTTACAGATTTTTTGCCCATTAAAATATTATTAGGATCATTACATGATCATGGCCAGTTATCTTGGTAGCACTGTTTTTCTCATTCTGTGTGTTATCATGGGTTCCAAGACTCAGTAACTTGCATTATTAGCCATAATAAGTAATTGCTGGCTGTCTCTTATAAATAACCTAAGGATGAGTGTTATTAATTTGAAGGGATGAATGGAATTTTTCATCAGACCTAAAACTTGTTTCTTAATACAATTTAATGATTACTCGGGTTTTCCGAGTGTTTATTGAATGTTTTGTGACTGGATCATGAGAAGGAGGCCACTATTGAGGAGATTTTTTTACACTCTAGTTGCCCAGAAGCTGTGCCATCTTCTTGGGATGAATGTGATGGAGTTCACTCGGGCCATCCTTACCCCCCGGATCAAGGTCGGCCGAGACTACGTGCAGAAAGCCCAGACCAAAGAACAGGTACATTTATCACTAATTATTCTCCATTTGTTTGAGTGATAAATTGTGGTCATAAGACCTTCTGATTGGTATGTGACAAACTGAATCAGATAAAGCTCTGTAATAGGGATGTTTCCTGGGACTAATTGAGTGCGAGTTTTCTTGTGTAGTTTTTGAAAAAGGAAATTTGAGTTTTCCCCAGTAGATAGGTTATCAAGGAGGACAAAGTTATGCACTTCTAGAGACCCCCACCAAGGGTGTAGGTGTTGGATTCCTCCGTTTCAGGGTGGACTCCTTTCAGACTCTGAGCAGATCGGGTCACAGAACCCCCTGGACATAGGGAGGGTTTTGTACTGGCCATCTTCACTTCTCTTAAATTGATTATCTCTAGTTTACATTTAATTGTGCTAACACCCTTTGTTGATGTGTAAACTTAAGCCATGACTAAGCAGTACATGCTATTTCAGGAATTTTGTAGAACATTGAACTATATGTGACAGCCATGAGTGCCTTGTTGAGATCAGTTCCAGAATGAAACGTGGTGTTGTGTAATTACAGGCGGACTTTGCAGTGGAAGCATTGGCAAAAGCTACCTACGAGCGGCTCTTCCGCTGGCTCGTTCACCGGATCAATAAAGCCCTGGACAGGACCAAGCGTCAGGGAGCGTCGTTCATTGGCATCCTGGATATCGCTGGATTTGAAATTTTTGAGGTGCGTCTCTCCCTCCTGTTCTTCCTTCAAATTCTTCTCTCTTTTTTTTAAAAATTGATTTCAGAGAGATAAAGGGAGAGGGTAAGAGGGATAGAAACATCAGTGATGACAGCGATCATTGATTGGCTGCCTCCTGCACGCCCCCAACTAGGGATGGAGCCTGCAACCCAGGCATGTGCCCTGACTGGGAATCGAACCGCGACCTCCTGGTTCATAGATTGATGCTCAACCACTGAGCAATGCTGGCTAGGCTCGCCTTATTCTTTTAACAGATATTAATGAAGGCTCAAGTGTACACTCAGTGTGCTGTGCTAGGCCCTGGGGACACAGTGGTAGATAAGCAGGGATAATCCCTGCCATTCTAGTGGAGACTCAAACCATAAAAGATGAGGAGCCACTAAATTCTCAGAATTGTGAGTGATGTTGTGATAGAAGAGTGGGGAGGCCGGCTTTAGACAGCTGAGTCTTGGGAAATGTCTCTGCAGTGCTGGCCTAACGGGTACATGAAGGAGGAGAAGCCCAGCCTCCGTAAGTTCTCCAGGCAGCAGTCCTGTTTGGGAGGGAACTTGTTCATGTTAGAAATTTCTAGAAAGCCAGAGTGACTAGATGTAGTTGCCCAATAGGAACTGGAGTGTGGTGTGGAGCAAAAGCAGAAGTAGGGGGACAGTGAGGCCACGGGCCTTTGTCGTGGCCCAGGCTGGCTCAGGAGTCAGGAATAAGCAGTGTGAGGTGGAGAAATGAGGAAAGACAATGATCTCTGTTTTGAAGATAAAGCCATAGGGTTTGATGATGGGTTTCAGTATCTTTTATTCTTGACCTGACTAGATTTTTCCATTTATTCAACATCAGTCCATCAAAGGTTGGTAGTGATGCACCTACAGAAAAAGTTGATAACATTTTGATCTCTTAAATATTTATATCTTTCCCTCTCCTCTGATAGGCTGACTGTATATATGAAAGGAACGGATAATAAAGTACTTCTTGGGATCAGTGTGCTACTTTGGCCCCTTTAAAATTACATCTGTTTCCACGCAGTCTGAACTGGTACCGTATATGCGGTTTTGCCTGCTGAACTGCAACTGCCACAATAAGAAATCGCTTTAATGTGCATTGATTTGTAAATAACTTGAGAAATCATGAAAGGTGGCCCGGTAAATGGACAGAGTTCACAGAGAAGGAAAAAGAAATGTCTGTAACTTAAAGTTACATTTTCAAAATCAGTTGCCTTCCTATATATAAACAATCAGAAGATGTAATGAAAGAAAAAAATCCTGCCCTGACCGGTTTGGCTCAGTGGATAGAGCATCGGCCTGGGGACTCAAGGGTCCCAGGTTCGATTCCGGTCAAGTGCATGTACCTTGGTTGTGGGCACATCCCCAGTAGGGGGCATGCAGGAGGCAGCTGATCGATGTTTCTCTCTCATCGATGTTTCTAACTCTCTATCCTTCTCCCTTCCTCTCTGTAAAAGATCAATAAAATATATATACAAAAAGAAAGAAAGAAAAGAATCCTATTTCTAGCTGCAACAAAAGAATAAAATACCTAAGAATAAATTTAAGAAGAAATGGGCACAATTAAGTTGAAGACAATTTTACAAGGCTGCTGTGAAAACACAGAAGACTTGAACAGTTGAAAAAGCATTCCTTGTTCTTAGAAAGGAAATTTTAGTGCTGTAGAGGATAGATCTTCACGAGGGTATTAAAGGATGTAAAAGAAAGCTATACATGTAAGTACACGGACAGTAGAAAAATGTGTAATGCTAAAAATGCAAGGTTGTTATTGACCGTTATTTATCACGGAAAAGGCTAAATGCTGACCCGTAGGAGATTGGTTCAATTAATCTTGAGATGCCCTTAGAGGAGTGCTACGCACCCATTATCAAGAGTAGGGTGACTTTATTTACTGATATGGAAAGACTCCAGATACATTGTTGAGTTAAAAAATAACACAAGATACACATTTATAAGTGTATAGACTATTTCTGGAAGGATCACAAGAAATAAATGTTAGTAGTTGACTAGGGAATGAGACAGTGCAATTCTTTGCACATTTTTAATTTTATACCATGAATTACCAATGTACAAATCGATTTTAACATACAGCTGATAGCTTAAATATGGAAGAAAAATAGAAGAATTATTTTTAAAAATATCACCACACATACATAGTAAGGGCTAAACAGAGAATAAGGCCCCATAATCCTAAGGCAGAGCAAGGCCATGGACACAAACATGAATAAGCGTCATCGAGGAGTGTGTAGATGGTCATGTGGTTCACTAGAAATGTGGTGTTTGAGCAAGCAAACACTGCCTCTGCCTCCCTAGCCTGCCCTCATTCCAAAATGGTGAGAGTGACTCTCCGTAGGGGTTGGGTGACTAGAATGTCTCTCAGACTATAAATTCACTCCTTGGAGATTGATTGTGCCTGCCCTCATTGAGGATCACTTTTTATGAGGAAAGAGGTTATTTATGGACACTTGCTACTTGTGTGAATAGTGTGACGGCAGGAAAAGACGTTGAGTGCCTCTGATATAGAGAGTGATTGCTTTAAGGACATTGTGCCGATTCATTCATCCATGTGGTCATTCATCCCATCTGCAGCCCAAGAGAAAACCAGGCAGAGATCGCACAGAGGGAAGCAGAGGTCTGTGACTTATGCAGAGATGCTCAAGGCCACTTCCTGAGAGCAGTGCAGTGTTACTCTCAGTATTGGCAAAGGTCAGACACTTGATGAGAAGGGAGTGCCTAGGGAAGGCGCCTCCCCTGGATTGAGTGCATTTTGCTTGTCAGGCCTGGCTGGGGTCTCAGCAACATCCCTGTGAGGTACACATGAGTTCTTTCTTAGCTCCCTCTGAGCTGGAAGCGGAGTGAAGTGTAGATGGGACCGCACCATGCCCATTCTCTAGACCCCTCAGAGCTTATGGAGTGGGGCTTGCTTTCCCGAGTCTCTTTTTCTTCTTCTCTTTCTCATTTATTCCATCATTTATATTCATTAACCATTCACTAATAAGCTTTGTTTTATTTGTAGATTATTCAGTTAGCATACGGAGTTTATTATTTTCTCATTGTAGCAGTTCAGTAATGTATACGTAGTGTGTATGAGAGAGAGAGAGAGAGAGAGAGAGAGAGAGAGAGAGAGAGAGAGAGATGGAGAGAGAGAGAGATGGAGAGAGACCCCCTCGGTTCAGTCGCTATCATTAGCTGCCAGCAATAATGTAGTTGACACCTAATTGACCTTCAATGAACTGTTTGATAACTAGGTGACTATTTCTGCTTTTCTGTCCCCTCCCCATATTTGGAAACCTGTTCTTTCAACCTCGGCAGCTGAACTCCTTCGAGCAGCTGTGCATCAACTACACGAACGAGAAGCTGCAGCAGCTGTTCAACCACACCATGTTCATCCTGGAGCAGGAGGAGTACCAGCGCGAGGGCATCGAGTGGAACTTCATCGACTTTGGGCTCGACCTGCAGCCGTGCATCGACCTGATAGAGAGGCCTGTGAGTGTTTCCCTGCCCTTGGCTTTCAGAGCTGCTGCAGGCGGTGCCTTGAGTTTTTCTTGGCCTAATCTGACCCGTGTGAGGTGTCCTGGCTGCTCACTGTTAACTTCCTGACCTCAATGTTCTGGGAAGGTGGTATTGTGATGAAGTACCTATTGAAAAGTAAGTAGCAGGCCATGCAGACCCTCCTTCGGCTCTTCTCGTGCCGCCTTACCCCTTTGCTGGCGTGTGTGAGTACATTGGCTCCTGTACCCAGGCTGCAGGTGCCACGTGGTGGTGGCAGTCACGTCTGCCTCCTCGGGAGGGTGGAGGGCTCCACCTGACTTGCCTCTTCGGCAATACAGGGCACTTCATTTGGCCAAAACTAAGACATGGCGTGTAAATCTATTTTTCAAGTAACTGAAGTTTATCCTGGTAAGTACAGGATGTTTTTATTCCGACAGATTTTTTAGTTATAAATTTTTGTCTTTAAGGCTGCGGCAGGTGTATTTTTACAGCACTCCTAGAGCATTTGCTCTTGGTCCGGTGTCCTGTAGAAATATATGGAACATGTATGACTCTCGGATGGGACTGTATGATCCCCAGTGCATGTTGATGATTGGGCTGTGGATTCCCTGGAAGCTACAGCAAGGTAGTGGCTTTGCCTATTTTGCTTTGCTAACTACCAAAACAGGAAAACTAAAGCGCAGTTCGGCGCCGATACAGTCATTTAGGTCAAGGTCTAATTCTGGCCCGGCAGAAGTGCTCCCACGAGGTGTGTGCCGTGAGGCGCCCTCGGCTTGGAGCAATTCTCCTTGTGCCGTTCAGTGTGCACCCGTGCTCCCGGGTCTGAGGGGTTGGAGGACCAGCGCCTAAGCCTGGATGCTCAGTACCTGGTTCCGAAAGAGGGACAGGAGCCTAGAGGACACTCACCCTGCTAGAGACGTGCTTGTCGCGCATTAGAAGTTTGGGCTTAAGGGGAGTAACATGGTTTTCATTTGGCTCATACATGAGAGGTTGTTTTACCTTTCAAGGCACTGCAGCCGCTCGTTTGGGGCAGGACTCTCAAATTACTGCACCTGAGAGGCATGTGCTCTGTGTCCCTGCAGCATAGTTTAGGAGTAACATCGAAGGCATTCTAGTAACTTCCAGTGTCCACACAGACATGAGAATCTATTTCCTTACAGCTTTGTTGCCCAAAAAATTGTTTGGGAATTTATATAAATCAGGGAATAGAACATTTAATATTGGCATTTTCAGCGATCATATGATTTGAGATGCTCACTTATGTGTTTCTGTAACACTGGAAGCTCTATGTGTTAAGAAAGTATTAACTATGTATCTGCATTTTCTGATGTTTTGTTGACTATTATTAGATTAGGATAAGATAAAAGCTGAAAAATTTTATTAACTCCTCTATTACAGCCTGGAAACAAAAAGATTGGGGTGCCTTGGGGGTGTGAGGAGTAGATAGCATGTCCCTGGTCCTAGGGGACCTGATCTTGAAGCCAGAGAACAGAACGAAACATGGTGGTAGTTTGCTGGTTAGAGGTTCCTGGTCAGTGACGCTCTGAATTTGGAGACAGTAAAGGCCAGGCCAGCAGCGGGAGAGTGATCCAGGCACACATTCCAGAAATTGGGAGGCTAGTGGGATTTTAGGGAAATTGTCCAGTCAGGTGTTCAGAAGCTGTTGGCATCGGGAGGATATGCCTGCTTTGTCTAGGTACTTAAGGACAGTGAGCAGAATGAGTCTTCCTTTTTTCCTCACTCCTTCCCTGCTCCCTCCCTCTCCCCATTCCTTCGTCCTTGCGCCTTCCTCCTATATTTTTTGCACTGGCGTCTCTAGGCTCTTCCCCAAAAGACTTTAGAATGTACCTTTTATTTCTTGCCTGACTAGTCCCAACTTAAAGGAGAGGCAGCTCAGAAAGGGGAGGGAGGGAGTTTAGGATTTAATGCTGACTCACTCTTTGAGGAACTCATTGTTCTTTAGGATTACCTTATTCCACTTATCCATAGAAACAAAGATTTTATAACAGTGGGAGATTTACCTATGGCATGTACAGTATGGGATAATGATGCTATTGATGGTTCTTTCAGAATGAAGAGTGAGAACATTTTCCAGAAGGAAAATAAATACCTCGAGAGCTACGAACCAGTCTTTACCTCCTCTCTCACAAACCCAGCCCCGCCCAGCCTAGGGGGGGGGGGGGGCAGTGGGTGAGCCTCTAAGTTCAGAAAGCTGCTTGCAAACCCTCGAGCGTGCCTTGGCCTTGGGTAGGAAATGGTCTCTCATACTTAGAGCTCCAATTAGAAGAAGTGTTAACAGTGAACTTGACATTGTAGGATGACGCAGGAAAAATAACAAGGAGACACCATAATGGATATTCATAATTATGCTGTCACTGAGTCATTTAGAAAAGATTAAATTATATTTGGGATCCTATTCAGAAGCTAGAGATCCTGGTCGCTTTGATCACAGTCTTTTCTTAGCTGCTCTGAAAGTTCTTTCAGGGGAGGACGCAGGCTTAGCAGCGTGGAGGGAGGCCTCAGTGCTGGGCTCGCTGCGGCGGGGGGAGGGTGGGGGGCTCAGCTTCTGCCGCCAACTGCCCCTGACCATGTCATTACATGATTTCACTCGCATTTAACTGCAGCCTCTAGGTACTCTGTAAGCAATATGGGTACACAGCCTTCTCTTCCCGAGTAAAGAGAAAGGCCTTGTGAGCTGAAGAACACTGACCCGAGAGATTCACTCGGAAATGACAGGCCCTGGGACTGAGGCATTCAGTCTTGTGCCACAAGTTACTGTATTTGCAGGTGGCAATGAATGCGGATCCAGGAACTATCAAATAGACCACTGAGAGCCCCACCTTCCTCCAACCAAGAAGTCAGCCCACTGAATTTTGAGCTCCCAGAGAATGGCAAGCTATAGGCACAGACCCTAGAATTCGTCCTTAAAGAATACAGTTCAGTGGGGTTCAGTATATGCACAAAGTTGTGTAGCCATCACCATCGTCTGATTCCCCATGTTCATCATCATCCCTGAAAGAAACTGTCCCGTTAGCAGGTGCCCCCTGCTCCCCCTCCCCAGTCCCCGGCCACACTCACCTACTTTATGTGTCTTTGTCTTTTTTCAGGGGATTAGTTGTGTGAAATAGAATAGTGTCTCAACTGTTTGTTGAAAGAAATATATAAAGTAACTGATAAATTATTTCATCACCTTCCATCTGCTCTAGTTAATAATAGTTTAAAATATTTCACCAATGTGAAGCAGTTCCTTTTATTTAATCGTTACTTAACCAGAAAAATGGATTAGGATATAAAATGTCTGAAGCATTCCGCCTAGTGGGGGTTTTGAATAACTTACCCATCCAGTCACTGACTGTGAGCATTCAGTTTCATCTCTCCACCTCCTCGCTCCTCTGTGGTATCTTTTATTTCCTGCGTTTGGGGAACTATCTGCTTGGAATTCGTTTACCTACAGTTTACACGTGTGTGTTTATGAGATCAGTGACTCACCCACCGCCTCACCTGTACTGCCTTAGCACTGGGAGACCTGGGTGCTTGGAGCATAGGTTAGGTCTGGACATTGCTTCCTATCCTGGCAGTTGGTGTCCGTAGTCTGGGTCACACCCAGTGGTATTACATGCAAACTCGCCGTCCCCATTGCCTCTCGTTATCAGGCCAACCCTCCTGGCGTGCTTGCCCTTTTGGATGAAGAGTGCTGGTTCCCGAAAGCCACAGATAAAACCTTTGTTGAAAAACTAGTTCAAGAGCAGGGTTCCCACTCCAAGTTCCAGAAACCTCGGCAGCTGAAAGACAAAGCTGACTTTTGCATCATACACTACGCAGGGAAGGTAAGAGCTGGAGAACTGGATTGCCTGGTAAAAGTACTGTTGGAAACTTTGCTACATGTGATGCAGTTTGTAAGAAATGTGCTGATAAACACTCGTAAATCCCTAGATACGGTGTACATTCCCATGGATGGCCTTTAAGACACCCACTCCCTAGGCTGCTCGGAACTCTGTGGGTAAGGCTAACTGTCTCTGGGTTTTGTGTGTTTTTCCGTCTTGCCTCGTTCGGCTCCGGGGCGGGCCAGGTGGACTACAAGGCGGACGAGTGGCTGATGAAGAACATGGACCCCCTGAACGACAACGTGGCCACGCTGCTGCACCAGTCCTCCGACAGATTTGTGGCCGAGCTCTGGAAGGACGGTGAGCACGCCTTACGTTTGTAACGCAGGTCGGCCGGAGCGTTTACGATGAAGGACTGCATATGGTTCTCTTACTTATCTATGTGCACGTATATTTTACTGTCAACCTCTTTCCCTAGAGCAGGGCTGCCATTATCTCGGGATTTACCCACTTTGAGAATACTTGGGTAACAACACATCTGCCCTCTTGGCCAGATGCTGTGGGGAGTGTGGGACCCTTCCAGGCTCAGAGCCAGGAAGAACTAACTGCATATGCCTCGGGCCACCCTGGCCTGGTTAATTATAATCCAAGGGTTAGGGGACATAAAGCCTAGAAGCTCTGTGCATTTTCTCTGTGCCACACGCAGGTCATGCGTCCTAGCCACTGCCAGCCTCACACACATAATGAACACACACACACACACACACAGTGGCTGGTGAACACACTCGGATCCCCTGTGTATAGACCAGTTTCTGTTCCCATCAGTCCTCAGAGTGCTTTTCTTTACATGAGCCTCAGGGAAGGTCTTGGCGATGTTATGTCATAGACTAGAAAGTTGCTAGTACAGCACACCTCTGTGTACCTATGCAGTGCTGGACACGTACCTTCTAGGGCTTAGCTCTCCCTCCTGCATCTCATCCTGACTGTGTCCCACCTCTGTGCTTGGCCTCAGGTCATGCAGGACCTTAGCCCTGGACCTGCCCCTGGCTAGGCCTCGACCCCGAGGCCGTCCTGTCCTGTTCAGGAACCTGGCTCACCTCTTCTTTTCCTGTAGCACATCAAGAGCTTGTGATGCTGTCTTCTTAGAGGTAGAGAAAAAGAAACAGAAAGAAGGGTGTTGGCAGTTTGGGCAAAAGGAAGGAGATGGAAAGAGAAGAGTGACTGCAGAGAAAGTGGGCAGGGGAAGATAACCGTGTCAGAGATAATCTAGTCAGGAATGATCACATGCGTCTGCCCGAGATGCGAGGAGCCCACGGGCAGCGCGCTGCACACATGCATGCGCGTGTCCTGGGACAGACAGTGCCCGGGACTGTGTGACAGGAGGGACGTGGAAAACAGATTAGGTTCCCAACGCGTAACCCAGAGGCTGCTGGTCTTTATGCCTTTGGATGGAAGCCTTCAACCGATGCTGCATGTTCCCTGGTGCTTCTCTGACCGGTCAGCCGAGGGTGCTGCATGAGGGCTGCGAGCAGAGACTAACGTGGTGTCGCAGTGAAATGTTAGGTGGAATGTGAGGAACTAGAACTGGAGCTGGCACTGCACATGGGAAATGCCGCGGAGAGAGGAGGGGAGCAGTGCTGCCAGCCCGGACACTGGGTTCTGTTAGGCGCCAGTTCCACTGTGACTGTACTGGGCACGCCGTGGGCTGGCACCCCGGGGCCCCTCGTCCCGGCCCTCCTTAGGTCTCCGTGCCCAGGATCGGGTGGGATGTGTAGGCGGAGGTCTGAGGACCAGACGAATCTGCTGAGTGCTGTGTGAAGGGAACGGTAAAATGCCATGAAGGAGGAGGCGGTTTTCCTTGTCCTTGAAGGAGGATGATTTGTTGAATAAATGAGGAAAACTGACGCTTACCAAATAGTGGCTAAGTGCCGGGCAGTTCTCAGCACCAGCATGTGAGCCTCCGTGTCATGATGGGGCCTTAAACATGGAGCGTGAGCAGGTTTGCGTGAGCTGGCTCTCCAGGGGCGCGGAGCGTTTCGGAAGTGAAGTTGGGAGAAGGGGGCCGAGCAGGTGGAGTGAGTGATCAGAGGATGGAAGTGAGGGAATCGCAGCTCAGGACACGTGGTGCCTTTGGGTGTGAGAGTGGGGCTGGGCTAAGGGTGCGGGCAGGGAGTTGAGAGCAGACCATGGAGAGGCCTGATGGCCGGTCTTGGTGGACTGGACTCCACTGAATAAGTGGCTTCTGCAGGTTGCGAGCCAGGGCAGGTGAGACGTGTGGCCTGAAGAAGTAAACGCAGTGTTTGGCTGGTGGGGTTGGTGGGAAGAACCTCAAAGTGGGCATGGAATGAACAGGAGGAAAGGAGCAGGAAGCTGGCGTTTTTACTCTCCTGAAGCCTCAAAATCCGATTTTATCTTCCTTTTCAAGGAGGAGAGAAGCAGGTTCTTGGGAATTAATAACAGCAGTAAAGGAAGTGGGTCCCAGTTACATACTGGTTCTGAGATGGTGAGCCACTTTGACTCTTTATTTTGTAGTTTCTTAACCGAAAATGATATTGTGGGGGACACCTAGTGAGCACCTGACCATTCGTCATATAACAAACCCACAATGTAACCGTGTGCACCTGGTTACCATCTGGGGGATGAGGAAAGATGCGGCCCTGCCCCAGGAGCTGGTAACCCAGTGGGAGACGCAGGAGATGCAGATGCAGCCTAGGACAGAGCCAGCCTGCCTTGGCTCCCAGCTTCCTCGGCTTCCTCCTCCCACTTGCTTCTGTGCCACCTTGTCTCGCCTCCCAGATGTGGGAGGGCCTTTGGCAGCAGTGGGTCAGAAATTGCAAGAAAATAATGCTTGGCTGACAAGGGTGGAGGTGGGGGCTCAGTGATCCACGTCACAGGTGAGGTACCTTGTGTCTGGAGCGTGCTCCCCTGACCTTTTTTTTTTTTTTAATCCTCATCCATGGATATATTTTTCCATTGTTTTTTATTTATTTATTTTTTTAGAGAGAATAGAAGGTGGGGGAGAGAGAGACACAGTGATTGGTTGCCTCCCGTACATGCCCCAACCAGGGCTGGGGCTTGAACCTGCAACCAAGGTACATGCCCTTGACCTGACCTGACCGAGGGATGGGATCCACGGCCCATAGTTCACAGGCTGATGCTCCAACCATTGAGCAACAGCGGCCAGAGTTCCCCTGGCTTTTTGTGCTTTCCATAGCCACGAAGAACTTACTCGGTTCCAGAAACACTGAGAGCAAACGCTTGCAGCTGAGCTCCTTCAGTCCTGGCCTGAGCCCCGTGCATCTGGATTTAGTCCACGGCTCGGACCCACAGCCCGCACAGCCCCGCTGTCCCCTGGCCTTTCTGCAGATAGGCTCTTGGAGCACGTGTGGTCCCTTGGTCGTCATGGGCTGCTGGCAATCTCACCTGCCCCAATCTGACTCGGCTGTGCTGGCGTCCACTCTAGAATATTCCCCGAGTCTGCTCTCCTCGTGATGCTGCTGTAGGAAGGCCTGTTGTCCATCAGCGTAGTGGACAGTTACTCGGTGTGATCTGAGAGCCCGGGGAGCGGCAGGACTGAGTTTCATCCAGAAAGTCAGGGCAGGCCCAGGAGCTGGAGGAGGGTGTGCAAAGGTGGAGAATTGGTCGCTGCTCACTCTGGGTGTAGAGATCTCTTGGGAAAAGGGGAGCTTTTTCTCCAGGAAAAGAAAAGAACCCTGGAAAAACATGTATTTTTTTCTTTTTTTTCTTCTATTTTTACAACCACATAAAGGCAAAAGCAGAAAATAATAAGTGGGCCACAAATGTATGAATATGTGTTGTATGAATATGGTTTGCCTGTGAAGGTGCAATTTCTTGACTAGAAAACACTGTGTATTAAAGTAGACTTTGTGTTAGGGTTTTAAAGAGTTTTCTCAAGGCCAAACCCGGAGAAATAAGATTTTTGGTGGCAGCCCTGCCCTAGAGACTCATAGCGCCCTACTTCCTGCTGAGAGATGTTGGGTCTCTCGCCCGCTGCACGGGACCTCTCAGCACTTCGGGGGCTGTAGACCGAAAACCAGAGATGGCATTTCTTACGTCAATGTGCCTCAGGGTATCCAGTGTCATCTTACTTATGATTTGCAGTTATTGCTAACATTTTGCTAAGCAGAACTTGAATTTTGTTTTCCTTAATGGTAATTACCTATGTATTAGTAATTTGTACTAGGAGTAAATTATAATTCCAGAGTCTGTATTGGAAGTAATGTTGCATAGCAGTGTAAATATTTTACTAAAAATTACTAATGCGTACACTTATCAGCGTGTAACTTACTGCCCCTTGTCCTAATTAGCTAATTGCAAGATGATTTTATGAAGGACAACTGGAGTAGCAGTACCTTATCACCCTTAACATTTCATCCCGCATTCACCGGGGTGTTCATTTAACACTGGTGTGATAAAACGCTCACTCCTGGAGTGGGGAATATGCATTTCCATTCAGATTAAGTCTATTTTATAAAGAACTTTGTCCAAATGTGCAGATTCTTTAACGAGTAATGTTTACATGGGATCTTCCCTGGACTAGCGACTTTCGTACCCAATTTCAAAGTTTACTTGTGATGTCGAATGTCTTTCACACTAACTGAAGTGTTTGTGTATTTGCCCTTCTGTCCTGTTTTTGCTGTTTCTCTGCTTTAGAGATTCAGAATATTCAGAGAGCTTCTTTCTATGACAGTGTTTCTGGTCTTCATGAGCCACCAGGTGAATGTATAAAGCCTGTAGGTCTTCCAAAACAGAAGGGTCCTGAGCCCACAGGAAGCACTTGCGGGGGGCTGGCCGGGCGGCCGGGCGGGCAGGGTAGACGGGATGCGGCTGGTTTCTGCTTTTGTTTCGCTCATAGACCTGCATGAACCTTTCATTTCATGCTCAGTTTTATTCTACTTCAAGGCAACTGTTTGAGTGCATTAACAATTCAACTGCTACTGCCTACACATCGCTTCTTATTTTATGCGTAGCACTTGCAGCACTGCATATAAAAGGTATGTCACTACCTTTTCCAGTCGTGCCGTTTTGATACACAGGCCTCCAAGGGAATGGTTAGCAATTGATCTACTAGTAATGTCTTCTTTGTCTTTGGGTTACCGTTAAGTTTTCTACTCTAAGAAATGCCAAAGAGGAGTTTTTTCTGTAAGTCATTCACATTCTATGAACAAATAGTGCACATTTATCTCCCAGCTGTTGGTCTCACTGTTACACCTCTTGTTTGGGATTTATGTGTGTAGCTAGCTAGTTGGCTTCTTCTTTTGAACTGGAGATAGTGAAACTGTCCACAAGGCTTGATATTTGCAAGGTGAGACTAAATAGAGTGGATTGGTGGTAGCATTTGTACACTGACTGTGAAATGGAGCTCCAGATGGGCCTTGTGGTCTGAATCCTTAGCCCTGTTTTAAAATACAGCCTAACCATGCTAGAGGTCCCAAAAAAAACGCAATATAAAATGAGTATCACCCAGCCTTCCAGATATTTAGTGATGTTATCATATAGTGAAATTAAAAAATACAGTCAAATTCATCTTATAAAATTTCCTTGATACTTTTTAGAACATAGTAATGCTGAGATCTATACCCAAAAGGTTTTTGGAAACTATGTTGAAGGAATGTGTCCATTTTCATCCCAAGTCCAGATTCCTGCCATCGGTTCTAGTTCATGAAAAAAGTAGACTGCCATCTTCAGGGCCGGGGCAGGAGGGGAGAGCGCGCCAAAAATGAGTCCATGAGCTGGAGTGGATACTCCACAGAACGGCGGAGGAAGGAGCCCTCCAGCAGTCTTGGCCTTGGGGGAGGTAGTTGTGAGCTGTGGCCTGCCTGAGGCTTGTGCTTTGTTAAAAGGTTAGTGTTTGATCTTCGGGCCTTCCTCCCAAAGCTAGAGTGCCCTCTCTGAATCGATTCCCGTTCCTCCGTGGGATTTGTAATATTTAAAGAGAATTCCGGGAGTGAGAGCCGGGGCAGTGCCTGGTTGTGCTCACTGTCGTTTCCTCACACTTGGCACAAAGGTGGCGCCATCAGTAAGTCCTTGAGGGAGGGGACCCACTTCTCACGCGCAGCAGCTTGGCCGCTGGGCCTCTCCTCCCCTACAGGGTATCTGCTCTTCCTTGTGGACCAGGGGCTTTCTGTGCCAACAGGACAAGGATAGAGCCACTCTTCACTGGCATCATCCTGACAGGGAGCAAGCTCAGTCACCTCCCCACGTTCTCACCTGAAATGTGCCGGTTCTCTCGCACGAGGTGTCCTTTGGTTGAGTTACACAGCTGACCCAAGTACCAGGGGTCTCCGTCTCTGCCTCTCCTTAGAGGCCTCCTTCCCCCACAGCTAAACGTGGCCTTGAAGTTTCGTATCGTATTTCTACAGCAAAGCGTTTCTCTCCTCAATCTGTGTTTATGGATTCGAACCCCCAGTAACAGGTTAGAAATGAAAATATGAGGCTTTAGTGTTTTCCGTGATTTCTCAGAAGACAGCGATGACGGGGTTCCTAGGGATCCAAATTGTGACGGCCTCTGCCATGCTACCATGAGGTGAGCATCTCTCTGAGAATCACAGAGAATGTTTATACTGTTAGGAAAGCAGCATTATGGGGGCCGGAAGACTTTTGAGCATGAAAATGAGAGCCTGGGATAAAGAGGGATTTCCAGACGCATCGGAGACCAGTGCAGAGGAGAGAGGAGCAGAGTCCCAAGAGACAAGATGAGGAGGCCATACAAGTTTGTGCTACCAAGCAAAGGACTGCTTTCTTCCCAATACAAGATGTTGTGGAAGTCTAGACCTCTGAGATAGCTAGTCACGGAAGATGCAGGCACAGTAAACCAGAGAGAGTGGTGGTAACTTCAGAGCCGTCGGCAGGGTTCTCAGATTCACAGGGTCTGCAATAGGGCCTCGGAGTTTAGTTCTGATCCTGGCTGTGCTGGAGGGACAGCGTGAGCTCCCCCGCAGGTCGTACCTGCAGCCTCCGGAGTAGGACCAGCTCAGTTTCTCTGATCACTCGCAGGTGCTGGGTGGCAGCTGACATCTGAAAGGTGCCACCAGAGAACATGTGAGAAGTACATGAAGCCGACGTTAATTATTGATAGAGAAGTCCCTCGCTCCTTTCGGTCCTTCAGAGAAGCAGGATTGCAATACAGTAGCAGCAGCCGAGACTGAGACCCACCACGGCGAGGCTGGTCGCTGCTCCAGGAGGGCTTGCTCAGTGCCACACACTTTGGTCTTCCTTCGTCTTCTGATGCCGCCGAGTTCTTACCTGCCTCCTTGTCATTCAGGGGAAAGGCTTTGCATTAGCCACGGCTCATACTAAGAAATGATGAAGTTCTGACGTCCAAAACGTTGAACCACTCTCCTTTTTTCTGATGTATTTGTATTGATTTCAGAGAGGAAGGGAAAGGGAGAGAGAAACATCAATGATGAGAGAGAATCATTGATCTGCTGCCTCCTGCACGCCCCCTACTGGGGATGGAGCCAGCAACCCAGGCACTTAACCTGACTGGGAATCGAACTGTGACCTCCTGGTTCATATGTTGATGATCAGCCACTGAGCCACGCCAGGCAAACCAGGAAGTTCTACTTAGATCCAGGTAGCATGGCTGATAAAATGATAATTATGTAATCTCCTCGTAGATTATTCTGTCAGTTGGTCATAAATCTATTTTTAGTGCCATTGTAAGAACCGTGGTTTAGGCTGGCGGGGTTTAGTGCTTATTTCAGTTGTCATTGTTGCTGTGTGGTCTCCTCCTTCACGTTTACCTGGATCTCAATAGGAGTTGGGAGCTCCAGGAGAAAACAGCCTTCGGGACTGCAGCTGGAGTTCCTGAGGTCAAATGGGGACAGTGGCACTTAGTTCTCAGGGTTCTTGTATCAAGACGAGGCAACCCGAGCCTGCGCCTGGCACACGGGAAGCGCCCAAATGCCTGGCGTCTGGCACTGCACTTGCCGCTGCCTCTGCCGCTGCTGCAGTGGCTGGTGCGCCCTTGTGCTGGTGCAGTTGGAATGGTGCAAAACAGAAATCGATTGGCGTCTCCCTCCTTGACTGGTACTCAATGCAAGTCCACTTCTACTCATGGTGCCCCGAGGCCAAGCCGCTCAGCAGCCCTGCCCTGCTGCCCAGTGCGATGCGTTAAGTGCACGGCCCTGCCCAGGGGAGACGCAGAGAAGTGCGGTAGGAGCTCTGCGGGATGCATGGGCTTCCTGTTTGCCCAGCAGCTTCGGCTTCTGCGGGGTGGGCAGTACCGAGGAGGCAGGTAGAGGAGGCCAATTCAAGTTCAGCTTGCAAGGTGCTGGGAGAAGGAGCAGTGCTGTCATCCTCTGGACTTCCTGCAGTTTTCCTAAAAATTCCCAAACACTGTAAAATAACTGTTATGTAGCCACTGTAAATTTGTTATTACTGGGCAAATAGCAAGTGGAGGTATATTTTGAAGGTACACTGACTGATGTTAGGGATATTATGAAGGTACACTGACTGATGTTAGGGATATTATGAAGGTATATTAACTGCTGTTAGGGATATTATTAAGGTATACTAACTGATGTTAGAGATATTATGAAGGTATATTAATTGATGTTAGGATCATTGCTGAGAAGTCATAGCAGTTACATATCTGTGGGTGAATTTGTTTTTAACTGTTAGTGTCATTTTAGTGTCCATCAGTGTGGAATTGTCTCAGTTCGGTTAAATGAGCTCTGAGAACATGTGCATGCCTCGCCCGAGGCCTTTTGAGGAGTATCTGATGGGGTTCTAATTTATTATCATCTGGCTATTACATTAACATTAAAGTAAGTTTCTCCCCCACTGTGGTTTTTAGCCATATTAACTGCAGTGAGTTCTAAAGCGCTGGCTTAAATAATTAAAATTAAGTGTAGCGACACTAGTGCTGGGCCCATGCACAGATTGGGAGAACGAGAAAAGCGCACGTGCCTCTCGTCCCCTAGGTTGTCCCGTAGAAGAGGGGCCGGTTAAGTGTTCCGGCACTAACAGTGTCACTCTTTCATCTTTAAAAAGATTGTTCATGCAGTTTGATGAGAGAGACGACTACAAATTGCATTTTTCTTCTTTTAAACAGTAATTATGCCCTTACAGATGGCAGCTCTGTGGAGCTCATCTCACTTCTCACGGTCCAAGTAAGCTTTTGGAGATTAACAAATTGTCTGTGAAAATACTTAGAAGTCTTTTCAGGCTACTGGGCAGCCAGCCGGTGAGTTACAGTCCCACCCGCAGCCGGGCCAGGCTCTCCCAGCTCCTCGAGGAGGAAGAGGATCAACGGAGCCCAGAAGCCACGGGCTCTGCACATGGAGGTTGTGTTTTAGTGGCTATGAAGGTCTCAGAAGGAGCAGAGATGCTCATTTCAAGGAGCTGCTAGAATCTTGTCTTTCTTATTTCTGTCTTATTTCTGCCTTTCTCTGATTCCTGCTCTAACCATTTTCAACAAGAAAATGTCTTGGTAAAATAGAGTTTTTTATAGGTCTTGATTGTTTAGTGAAATTGTATTTTATTAATGTGGCCCCAGTCATTCAGTGCAGTTCCCAAAGTGTCTCTCTTACAGGATAATTTTGTTCATTGGTGGAAGCTAACCCTGATTTAAAATTCTTGAATTAAGGGCAGAAAAGAACTGGAAGTCCGAAGCATGCTGAATGTTTAGCTTTGGGTTAGCTTTATTAAAATTAATTTGAGCCCTAGCCGGTTTGGTTCAGTGGATAGAGCTTTGGCCTGTGGACTAACGGGTCCCAGGTTCAGTTCTGGTCAAGGGCACATGCCTGGGTTGCGGGCCCAATCCCCAGTGGGGGGCGTGCAGGAGGCAGCCGAGCAATGATTCTCTTCACTGATGCTTCAATCTCTCTCTCCCTCTCCCTTTCTGTCTGAAATCAATAAAAATATATTTAAAAATAAGCAAACTTGAAAACTAGTTCATTAGGAGTGTTTTGGGGTTGTTACTGTCACAGCAATTCCTGCTGGGGGCAGCACTGACTGCTGTCACGCGTGAGAGCAGCTCAGGGAACTGGGGGCCAGTGTGTGGAGCTCCCTGCACAGTGGACACTGCGCCTCCTCTTTCCTTGTTTGAGGTGTTGTCTGAGCTGGTGGTCAGAGGGGTGCAGCGTGTGTTAGACGCTGGACAGGTAGGTGTCCCTGGGGAAGCTCAGCCCCGCGAGGACATGCACAGGGTAGAGTGAGGTGTGCCAGGGACCTGGCCGTGGCGAGTTGAAGCCTGGAGGAGGGAGTAGCCCTTTAGTCTGGGGGCAGGTAGAATCCGGAGCCTAAGAAGCACCAGGTGAGGAACTGCCAGGCTGCAAGCCGGGCTCTGCACTCCCGGCTGAGAGCAGGACGGAGACTCGAGGGCCTGCGTCTTTCAGAAAATGCCACCTGTCTGCACAGGTGGAGCTTCGGCGTATGTGGGAAATGGCCAGGGAGGCACCTGTGGGGCAGGTCTCACCACAGAGGGGACACTGAGGCCTGAGGCGTTGGGGGGCTGGGCTCCAGATACACTGCTCGGGTGGCAGTGCTTCTGCCTCTTGGAGCGGAGTTCCCGTCACTGCACGCGGCTCCTTGGTCCACATCCTGTAAGCGGTAGGAGGACGTGGAGCTTAAGTGGAGGGATAAGTAACTCGTTTAGCTTTATCTGTCAGAACTACTTGTTAGTCATCACACACGGACAGAGGCATAGCAAGAACCTGTGTGGCAGGGGGAGAGGACACAGGGAGACTGGGGCCGAGGAAGGAACCAGGCAGGAGGTTGCAGAACCCAGGAGAGGTTAGAGCCCCAGCTAGGGCAGCGGAGAGGAGGGATGGATGGCGGACATTTAAAAGTTTGGTGAGCAGCTGATGTGAGAGGAATGGAGTCTGACTCCTGGCTTCTGGCTGTGTTGCGGAGGAAACACAGGAGGGACAGGCTGGCGGCGGGGGCAGAGAATGCGCTCACGTTTAGGATACTGACCTCTGCCCCTGCCATGGCTCATTCTCCTCATCCAGCTCTTCCTCCCCAGCGCCGGGGGTCTTGCTGCCCTGCCTCATCTCTTCTCATCCCCCCTCAGCTGGCCCATCCAGGCTCCTGACTGTAAACACTAAGTCAGCAACTCCCGGATCCACCTCTCGGTCCAGACCTCTCTTAGCAGCAGCCTGGGATGTCCACTCAACCTCTCATCTCCACCTTAATGTCCCACAGGCACCCCAGCCTACACAGAGTTTGGACCCCATCTTCCTACCCACAAAGCCCACCTCCACCCCATCTTCCCGATGGCACCACAAGCCAAACTCCTGGGAGTTATTCCTGACATGCCCCTGTCCCTTATTTTCTGTCAAGTTAATCATTAAAGCAAGTCGAGTCTCCCACCAGAGCATGTCCTGAATTTTCCCCCTCTGTCCATCTCCTCTGCATCTCACACAGCTCTCTCCAGCTGCTGTCATCTTTCTTAGAACCTGGACCCTGCAGTGGCTAAGGGCGGGCCCTCAGGCTGCTTCACTGGCACTAGCTTCTCGCACTTCTTGCTGCCCCTGGCCCTTGGCACCTGCTGTTCCCCCTCTCTGGAATATTCTCTCTACTGGCTCGTCCTTTCCCTCTAGGCAGTAAGCGTAGTAGATTCTCCGGCGAGATCTCTAACCACCCATCTCTCTCACAGCATCTTGTTCTTGTTCTCAATGCATTTCTCACTTCCTGGTTGTAAATGTTTTTTTATTTCACTTATTCACTAACATCTGTGCATCAAGCCTGGTATGCCAGACATCATGCTAGGAGCAAGGGGTGCAACGTTGAGTAAAAGCACACATGACAGGCACTTAGCGAGAATGTGTGGGAGGCAGAGGGGCCTCTGTGACTTCCGGTGGAGAGGAGAACATAGGTGTTTGGCGACTGATGCTGGGAGTCGGCTGTAGGTCAGTAAAGTCACATGAGATCACCAGGATGAGGCTATGGCTTGGGAAGCAGGTCAGACAGTGTGTGCCTGGACTGCATCTGGCCTTATCCTAGAAAGGCTTCAGGGGTGTTGAGCTTGGACCCCTTGTGAGTGCCCCGGTGCAGGAAAGGCAGAGGAGAAGTCATCAGGGAGACTGGAGTAGCTAGAGAGGTCGATGGAGGTCAAGAAGAAGGTGGGTGGGGTTAATGAAAGAAACCAGGAGTGATGAGTCTTTAGGATGCCGCTCTGTGGTCAACAGGGAAATACTCGTGTGCCAGGGTCAAGTAAAATAGACAGGGCGGTCTGCTCTTAACACCTGCCCGGCGGTTGCCTGAGTGTCAGGTGGAGGAAGGAGACAGGCTAGTGGCCAGGGCGCTGGACAGCGGGAAATGAGTGTAGAGGATGTGGAGGGGCCCACGGATGAACGATTCTGGAAAGAAGCTTGGCTCTGAGGAGACAGAGAAGTGGGTGGGCGCAGGTTAGAGGAAGCTCATTGCTTCGTGGCACCCCCATGCAGGGATGGGGTTTGGTGGGGTTTTTGCCGGAGCAAGTAGAGGGACAGGCTGAAGGCCAGGGAAGAGAGGTGGTCTCCGAGGTGGATGGTAGGCGGAGTCCTGAGCACAAGCAGGTAGCTCTGACCTGAGCCCCTGCGCCTGCTGGCTTTGCTAGGAGAAATGGTGCTATAGTGTGCAGGCTGAGCCTGGCAATCCATCCCACCTCAGCCCCCTTCACCCACTTCCATTTAAGACATGCGTGACTCGGAAAGTCGCCTTAGCTCCCGGGTCACGGTTTCTCTTTTGCACAAAGCTCATTGAGATCTTGAGGTCCCCACGCACCTTTTGTTCTGGGAAACGAACGAAAGAAATGCAGATGGCCGTTAAGATTGACAAGGGCATTATAACACAGGGCAGTTCAATCGATACTTTGATTAAAAGATTTCAGTGGTGTGTTTCATTCACGGGAGTTGTTTTAAATGAGAGCGTTTTGCGCACCAAATGTGGGTGCCTGTGGTGGACTCCTGTTTAGAATCCCGTCGTTGGAGCTGTTGGTCCGTGTGGACGATGTGAACCGTCAGCTGAGGGGTCTGAGAAGTGTGACCATCACTAAGCGTAGCTTAGGCGCTAGTTCTTTTTAGGAGGCTCCTTCCAAATTCGTGTTCTTGCCCTCTCATAAGTGCATTCACGCTTTGAGGAGCTGACGTTTACTCCTTCCCACCAATCTGAGCTAATGCACTCTCTCCCTGCAACTTGAATGACTTTTTTTACTAAAATCCTAATGACTGGTAAGAGATGGCTCTGGTCCCCAGTTCCCGAGCCATACTCATTAAGTGGATTTGCTTTGTTCGGTCGTAGGTTTTTACGTGTATCTTTATAAGCCTTTCCTCTTCTGAGACTTGTCTTAGCATCTGTTTGTGTATCAATAATGCCAGCCAATGCTCTCTCATTTACCGAGTGATCGCGTGTGTGTAACGGCAGCTGTTACCACAGGCAGTGAGTCCCTGAAGGTAGCGAGCGGAAGGCACCGCTGGTATGTGGTCTGAGGCTGTCAGAGCTACACCGCCCGCCCTTGACGTGTGTGGCTGTTGGTCCCACGGCTTGTGCAGTGTCTCCGTATGCTGACTGCCTCCCTAGATGGCCTCTCTCCTCATCTGTCCACAAGCTTGTGCTGCTGCACTGTCACTGTGTCTTGTGTTCTCCGCTGGAGAGTGGGTTTGACTCGTCGTCCTCCTTTTTATCTCCTCAGTGGATCGCATTGTGGGCCTGGATCAAGTCACTGGGATGACGGAGACAGCTTTCGGCTCTGCCTATAAAACCAAGAAGGGCATGTTCCGTACCGTCGGCCAGCTCTACAAGGAGTCTCTCACCAAGCTGATGGCGACTCTCCGCAACACCAACCCTAACTTCGTTCGCTGCATCATTCCGAACCACGAGAAGCGGGTACGTGTCCAGCACGTGCTGGGATCGAACACTGAGTCAGGTCGGGTGAGAGCGGTTCAGAGATAACACTCTCCTTTGCTGATCAGGCTGGGAAACTGGACCCGCACCTCGTGCTGGACCAGCTGCGCTGCAACGGTGTCCTGGAAGGCATCCGCATCTGTCGCCAGGGCTTCCCCAACCGCATCGTGTTCCAGGAGTTCCGGCAGAGGTATGGGCCGCACCCTCACCTTTCCACCTGCGTCGAAGCATGAGGTTGTGAGGCTTCTCTTCCTGTGCCCTGGAGAGTCCAGTTTCTTTGCATGTAGGAAAGGCTAATCATTATTACCTTTACTTTTGGTCAAGACTATTGAGGGCCTGCTTCATGGAGTGGTGCTTCAAAAACTGCTCTGTCTGCAGGGTCAGCCGAGGACTTACACCTGCTCATTTAAACAGTTCCATTTGGGACTTGAACTTTTTGTTTGTTTATTTTTTGGTTAATCCTCACCTAACAGTATTTTTCCATTGATTTTTGGGGAGAGTGGAAGGGAGGAAAGGAAGGAGGGAGGGGAATCATCAATGTGAGTGAGACACATCAATTGGTTGCCTCCCATACTCACCCCCACCAGGGCTGAGGATCGACTCTGCAACCCAGGTATGTGCCCTTGACCTGGAATTAAAGCCGAGACACTTCATTGCTCAGGCTAACGCCCTAACCATTGAGCACACCTACCAGTGCTAAACATAATTGTTATTTTTTTAATATATATTTGTTACTGATTTCAGAGAGGAAGGGAGAGGGAGAGATAGAAACATCAGTGATGAGAGAGAATCATTGATCAGCTGCCTCCTGCACGACCCCTACTGGGGATGGAACCCACAACCTGGGCATGTGCCCTTGACCAGAATCGAACCTGGGACCCTTCAGTCCACAAGCTGATGCTCTATCCACTGAGCCAAACCAGCCAGGGCCATAATTATTTTTTAAGCTGATATTTTAAAATAGTCATGCCCCCATAACAATGTTTTGATTAAAGACAGGCCATGTCCCAGTCAGTTTGGCTCAGTGGATAGAGCATTGGCCTGCAGAGCAAAGGGTCCCGGGTTCAATTCTGGCCAAGGGCACTGACCGTGGTTGCAGGCTCCTCCCTGGCAGGCCCTGGTTGGGTCATGTGCCGGAGGCATCCAATCAATACGTTTCTCTTTTCCACTCTCTCTAAAAGATCAATGGAAAAATATCCTCAGGTGAGGATTAACAATAAATACGTACATACGTACATATGTACATACATAAATAAAGACAGGCCACATATATGACAGTGGTCTCAGATTATAATGTAGCTAAAAAATTCCTGTCACCTGGTGACCTCACAGCCATGGTAAGGTCACAGCACAACGCATTCCTCACGTGTTTGTGGTGCTTCTGGTAGAAACAGACCTGCTGAGCTGGCATTCATATGAAAGTACAGCACATACAATTATGTTCAGTGTATAACAGCGGTCGCCAACCAGTGGTCTGGGCTCCAGTGTGGTCTATGAGATCCGAAAGATTGGCGACCGCTGGTGTATAACACTGGATAATGTGATAAACGACTACAGGTTTATGTATTTACTATACCACACTGTTTATCATTATTTTAGAGGGTACTCCTCCTGTTTGTTAAAAAGGTTGTAAAACAGTGTGCCATGTTTTATTGGCAGCAGCCTCACTATCTCATGTTTCCTGCAAGTCCGATTACATCATCTTCTCTGTACCTCATTTGACTCATGTTTTGTGTAGTAACACGAATAGGCTTGTAGCCTAAGTACAAGCTATACCATACAGCCTAGGTGTGTAGTGGCTTTACCATCTAGGTTTGTGTAAAAACAGAAATGGATGAAAACTTACGATGGGAAATTGGTTTTTTTAATGTATTGCATAATTTTCTTTAATATTTAGTTGGCTTTTTTTCTCCTGGAAATTGGATTTTCAATTATGGCAGCCTTTGTTGCTCCATAAAAGAAACAAGCCTGCCGTCATAGGATGGCCCTTTCTCCCACTGTCCCAGAGGGAATCCCGTTGAGCAATTACTCCAGCCCTTAGGGTTTGGGGGAACCTATATTGTGGCCTCATTGTATGATAAACATTCGGGTAGACTCTCCCTTTTTATGGGTAGGAGAAAAAGGAACATAATTGGCATCCAGAGGACAAAGTTGATGGAATAGCCAGGATTCATCTTTAATATAGCCAACTACCTACTTGGTCCACTTTATTTTTATTGAGGTGTAACTATATATAACTACATAAGGCGCACAAATCCTGTGGGTTTTTTTCCATTTACACTTTACATTCAGCATTATTTTGTATCAGTTTTAGGTGTATAGCGCAGTGGTTGCTCTACCAAGTGGTCCCCTGATATATCCAGTACCCACCTAGTGCCATACATCTATTAGTCTAATCTAATAAAAGAGAAACAAGCAAATTGACCACACCTCTGCTATGCCCCAAGCCATGCCCACCAACCAATCAGAGCAACTATGCAAATTAACCCAACCAAGATAGCGGCTAGCAGCCATGGAGCTGGAGCAAGCAGAGGGCTTAGTTGTCCCAGCAATGCAGGAAGCCAAGCTTCCCGCCTGCCCTGGCCAGCTGTGGCCTCTGTTCAAGGCAATGAAGTTTCAATTATAGAAGATAAATAAATCCCAGATAACTGCTTCCAGCCAGTCTCACTGGGAGCTTGGGTTGCTGGGGGCTGTGGCCAGCCTGCAAACAGCCATCAGCCCCTCACCCAGGATGGCCAGGCACCCCAGCAGGAACCCCACCCTGATCCGGCAAACCAGCCGGCCCTCACCCATGCACCAGGCCTCTATCCTATATAATAAAAGGATAATATGCAAATTGACCCTAACAGCAGAACCACTGGGAATGACTGGTCACTATGACACACACTGACCACCAGGGGGCAGATGCTCAATGCAGGACCACAGGGGGAGCTCTGCTCAGCCACAAGCTGACGGCTGCCAAAACAGCAGTGGTGGTGGGAGCCTCTCCTGCCTCCTTAGCAGCACTAAGGATGTCCAACTGCAGCTTAGGCCTGCTCTCCGCTGGCAAGTGGACATCCCCGAGGACTCCCGGGATGCCAGAGGGATGTCTGACTGCCAGCTTAGGCCCAATCCCCCCAGGGAGCAGGCCTAAGCCACCAGGTGGACACCCCCCAAGGGGTCCCAGACTGCAAGAGGGCACAGGCCTGGCAGAGGGACCCCTCCGAGTACATAAATTTTTGTGCACCAGGCCTCTAGTCCTATATAATAAAAGGCTAACATGCAAATTGACCAAACAGTGGAACCACCAGTCGCTATGACATTCACTGACCACCAGGGGGCAGACACTCAATGCAGGAGCTTCCCCCTGATGGTAAGTGCATTTCCACAGGGGGAGCGCTGCTCAGCCAGAAGTCGGGCTCAGGAGCCTCTCCCACCTCTGCGGCAGCGCTAAGGATGTCCAGCTGATGGGGAGCGGGCCTTAGCCTGCAGGTGGACATTCCCTGAGGGCTCTCTGACTGCACAGGGCCCCTAGTATATATATTTTTAAGCTTAAGCAACTGTTCAACCAATTGCTGTGACATGCACTGACCACCAGGGGGGCAGATGTTCAATACAGGAGCTGACCCCAGGTGGTCAGTGCACTCCCACAGCAGGAGCAGCGCTCAGCTGACTGATGGGCGCCAGATGCAGGGCTCACAGCCCGGAGATTGCATGGAGCCTACCAAGCAGCAGGCGCAGCGGGGCCTGGGTGACAGGAGTGGCAGGCAGGAGCGGCAGGCGGCGTTGGACTGCCAGTTTCGGCCCAATCCCCTCGGGCCACACTGAGGGACCCCACGCACCGAGCGGCTAGTGGTTACTATAAAGTGCATCCTGTGCAGTGTGCAGCTTAGTGAATATGTGCACCCAGAGCAGTGCCATTCTGAACGCCACCCTGATGCTTTCTCCTCAGTGGAGGCCTCTGGGCGTGTTGTCATGGCCTTTTCTATGATCCAATAGATGCCCACACCTTGGGCCTGTGAACATTTGGGGAAAATAAAAAGCAAAAAGTTTTTAAGACACCATGCTTTTATTCTTCTCTGCCACAGTTCTTATACCTCGTCTTTGACGTGGGAGCATTAGCCTTACGTTCATTCGTTTATTTTAAGAAATAGAAAATCTGCGTATCACTTCGTTGCTTCTTTACACTTAATTTGACCTGATTACCTATCATATTGCCTCGTAGAGAAAGCAGAACTCACGGTTAGAAGGTAAACATTTTCACAAATTTTTACCAAAACCTTTTGGCTGCTTTGCTTACAGATACGAGATCCTCACTCCAAACGCTATTCCTAAAGGCTTTATGGACGGCAAACAGGCCTGTGAGCGGATGGTAAGCTTTTCCTGATGTCTCTGCCTTCTGGGCTGTTGGTGCAGTCTTTTCCTACAGAAAACGTAAATGAGCTCTTTTACTTTCAGATCCGGGCTTTGGAACTGGACCCAAACTTGTACAGAATTGGACAGAGCAAGATCTTTTTCCGAGCTGGAGTTTTGGCACATTTAGAGGAGGAACGGGATTTAAAAATTACCGATATCATTATCTTCTTCCAGGCTGTTTGCAGAGGTTACCTAGCGAGAAAGTAAGTGGGCAATCAGAAAGGGGGCGGGGGGCCGTCTCTTCTGTGACAGATGGAAAGAAGGACATAGTTAATGAAGCAGGACTAACCGCCAGCCAGGGAGGGGGGGACCCGGTCGCACTGTCTGCATCGCCTCAGACCCACAAGTGTGGGGCGTGGTGAATGGCAGCGCTCTGTCAGGCAGCATCTCTGAAGGGAGGGCAGCCGTGATGCGTGCCTGAGGCTGGCTGGGCGGCTCATGAGCTGCCCTGGGCTCCAGCAGCAGCCGGTTCCCCGTGGGTGTCCCTGAGGCTTGATCTGATACCTGGGCCCACTCCGTGTCTTAGCCAAATAAGAACGGTTGCCTTTAGGAAGTGGTCTCATGACAGCCGCCATGAGGACACGCTTTTCTTTACGTCACAAGTTTCCCCGCTGTCCCTCAGGGCCTTTGCCAAGAAGCAGCAGCAGCTCAGCGCCCTGAAGGTCCTGCAGCGGAACTGTGCCGCGTACCTGAAGCTGCGGCACTGGCAGTGGTGGCGCGTCTTCACGAAGGTGGGCTGCGGGCTCTCCACGGAGCGGCCATCGCCCAGGGACCACTCTCGGGCAGGAGACGTGATGATAAACTGCTTAATTTTGTCACAGGTGAAGCCGCTCCTGCAAGTCACGCGCCAAGAGGAAGAACTCCAGGCCAAAGACGAAGAGCTGCTGAAGGTGAAGGAGAAGCAGACCAAGGTGGAAGGGGAGCTGGAGGAGATGGAGAGGAAGCACCAGCAGGTGTGTGCGCTGGCTGCCTGAAGGGGCACACGTCCCAGCTGACGTGAGCACCCCCACTGGCAGGAACTCACACGCGTTTCACTGTGGTCGCTGTACCCACACACCATCTTAGTCGATGGGTGTCTTTCACTCCTTTCCAAAGCGTGGGCATTCGAGAGCAGACAGCACTTCCGCATGCCATGCGCTTGTCCTTACATGAACCACGGTCAGCCTTACCTCCTGCATTTTGTCTTTCTCATATCCGGACACGCAGATGCGCATGTCTGCTCATCAGACATGGACTCGCCCCAGTTTTCAGTGAGACTCCCAGTGTTATCACCGCCTGTGGCTGCCCCCGGGGGAACTAGAAAACGGTGAAAGGATGAGGTGGCGCAAGGCCACCACCTGCCTCTTCGCAGCGACAGTGGTCCCTTCCCAGTCCGTGCCCCTTCCCAGGCAGTGGTGCTTCGTGACAAATAGAGGCTCAGGAACTGTTTATAGACGGCGGTGGTGGGACTGGAGTGTTCAAGGCCCAAACATCACTTGACACCAAACCGCGTTAGCAGCCCCATGACCTTCATCACATTTGAACGCTTCCCTCGTTTTGCTGTCCCTTCGTCAGTTATCTTAATGGAAGGGGGAGTTCTTAAAGTAGCATGAGTTTGTATGCCACAACGTGAGACACACAAACAACTAGTGTTTTCATCCGACTTATGTTGCTACAGCCAGAAACATACTTGGCAGTTCTGCCAGTGGCGGTAACCTGTCTGTACCTTCCCATTTCTTTGGTGCCTTGAAATCTTGGGGACTGTATCTTGTGTGTGTGCTGGGGGCAAGTCCTAGTCCTGGGCGCTGTGTTGTGATTGCAGCTCTTAGAAGAGAAGAACATCCTTGCAGAGCAACTGCAGGCAGAGACTGAGCTCTTTGCCGAAGCAGAAGAGATGAGAGCCAGGCTCGCTGCGAAGAAGCAGGAACTGGAAGAGATCCTGCATGACCTGGAGTCGAGGGTAGAAGAAGAAGAAGAAAGAAACCAAATCCTCCAAAATGAAAAGAAAAAAATGCAAGCACATATTCAGGTATCTATGGTTATTTTTTATTTAGAACTATGTTTTGTGTTTTCCAGGTGAATCTATTGAATGAATAGAAGCTATGGGTTTAGGTTCTTAATGTGTATTTTTTTACTGTTGTTGTTAATTCTCACCCGAAGGTATTTTTTCCATTGATTTTTAGAGAGAGTGGAAGGAAGGAGGAGAGACAGAGAGAGAGAAATACTGATATGAGAGAGAAGCATCGATTGGTTGCCTCCCATACGCGCCCTGACCAGGGCCGGGAATCAAGCCTGCAACCCAGGTATGTGCCCTTGACCAGAATCAAACCCGGGACCCTTCAGTCCACGGGCCAATGTTCTATCCACTGAGCCAAACCGGCTGGGACTCTTGTGTATTTAAGAGGAGTCTAGATTATAAGTACCTACTCTTAAAAGATGACCGTCATTCGGAGCACACAAATAATGGATTTCTTCAGACACAGCTTTGTTGTTTTGAAGAAGAATCTTTTCATGTTCTGATGTGGCATCTTACAGTATGCAAAGTGACTCAAAGTAGAATTCCCAAGGTCTATAGCCTTTTGTAGGGAACATAATTTGTCCTTTGTATTGTCATTAATAAAATTCTGCGCTCACTCCATTCATTAGATAGGCATCTATGATGTGGTTTGGTTCATAAGAAATGCTTAGCACTGACATAGGAGGTGGCCAGGAAGCAGAACAAAGCACTCAGTCCCTGCTGGTGGTTGCTTTCTTACCGAGATACAAACTGTACAGGAAGCACAGCTATCGCTGTGGCTGAAACTCAGATGATACAGATCGTAGTTGCTCTGCGCGTGCCCTCGGACACACATCCTCCTCTTTCTCCTGCCTCCCTCCCTCAGCCTATCCACCCTGCTCCGAGTGTCAGGGCATCGCTTCAAACTAAGCTCCCTTTCCTCCCTGTCTTCCCCTTAATATTTTCTTACCCCATGACTTATTGCAAAACACAGATAAATCAGATGTTTGTCAAAACCACGAAGGATATATTATTTCCCCACTTTCCATTCTTCACCGTACACAGCTTTCAGATATCCCATAATAAGTTAACATTGTGCCTTCTTATCTATGTCTGAAGTTTACACAGTGAAAGCTTAGTCTTTTGCAAGGGTTTCATTTCAGAATCAACCATGAGTAAATTATTTAGCCACAGTTACCTTTGACGCTTTCTTATGTTGACCGTACATTGCTTTGTACGGACAACCTTGCTCAGTCGGGTGTATGTCATTGTGTGCAGTAATGTCAGCATATGAAGTAAAGAGGAGCCTGTTATGGTAAGAGTGTGTGTCAGCACCAGAAGCCCACCCCGCTTGGTGACATGCTTGTGCTGTGAAAGGCGTGCTGAACACAGACAGCCCATGCCAGGCCCCCTCTCTCTCTCCTCTTTTGATTGTTATGTTCTCTTCTCTCAGCTTTTGGCCAAACGTAGAGGAGAAACAGATAAGTATGTGTTTGATGTAGTTCTATATGATTCATATTTCCCTGTGTCACTAATTCAGAAATATGAATTTTAATTACTGTGTTATCCCATTTTATAAATAATATGCCAACTTTGAATTACCAAGACTTTTATGTAGGGTGTTCATAGTTCCTCAATATTACACATATTTAGCTCTGGCTAGTGTGACTCGGTTGGTTGGAGCATCACCCGATACACCAAAAGGTGGCGAGTTCAATTCCTGGTCAGGGCACACACCCAGGTTGCGGGTTCCATTCCTGGTCTGGCTGCATATGGGAGGCAACCAGTCAATGTTTTTCTGTCAGTGTTTCTGTCCCTCTGAATCTCTTCCTTCCTTTCTCTCTAAAAATCAATTTTTTAAAAAATTTCACTTTTTTATATGAATCACTTCTGTTACTATTTCCTGACATTAGTCAGGACACTGCTGGCTTACCAGAAATGCTTGTTTTCAGAGCTTGCTGCACTTTCTCGTGCTCGCTTCCAGAAGGATCAACCCGTTTGTACGTTAACCTGTGGTTCATATGAATGTCTGTTTCACATAACTGCATTTCATATTTTTAAAAATATCCTTGCCAGCCTAGCCGGTTTTCTCAGTGGTTACAGCATCAGCCCACAGACTGAAGGGTCACAGGTTCAATTCCAGTCAAGGTCATGTACTTCTGTTGCAGGCTCAATCCCCAGCCCCAATCGGGGTGCACGCGGGACGCAACCAGTCGATGTGTCTCTCTCATAGATGTTTCTCTCTGTCTCTACCCCGCCCTTCCACTCTCTAAAAATCAATGGAAAAATATCCTCGGGTGAGGACTAATAAGTAGATACATATATGTGTACATGTATATCCTTGCCATCTGAGCATCACAAATGGGTGTTTGTGGGTTTTTGTTTCTTTTTTTCACAAATCGGCATTTCACGATGCGTTCCTTGGTTATTCGTGGCCGGGTCTGGTGGGAAGGTACGAGGCTGACCGTGTGTTCACAGGACCTGGAGGAGCAGCTGGACGAGGAAGAAGGGGCTCGGCAGAAGCTGCAGCTGGAGAAGGTGACGGCCGAAGCGAAAATCAAGAAGATGGAGGAGGAGATTCTGCTTCTTGAGGACCAAAACTCCAAATTCATCAAAGTGCGCATGTTCCCTTCCCGAGCTGCTGTAGAATGCGGGAATATTTCTGTGATGCTGTCATGAAAGGGGCTTTAAGCAAAAAATTCTACAAAAATTTCAGATTCGTTCATCTTCTCCCTCAGTCTCTACCTGTATAGGTTTCTAAAGACACAGTCACAACGTAATGTTTTAAATCCACTAAGCATCCTTATAGTCCTTGAGACTTTCAACTTGCGCACTTGATGCAAGTCGGTCATTCATCGATGCCTTGTCCCATGTGCCCCAGCGTTCATTCGTCAGCGCTGGCTGTGGGAATCCGAAGGCCGGCGGCTGGGCCGACCCTGAGGCGTCAGCCTCTTTGGGGGATGTGGCCTGTGGGGGAGGCAGAGCCAGTTGTGTTCTAAGTTACACCAAACCTGAGCTGCTACTTTGAGTGCCTTTTCTGAGGCCATTTTTTCTGTTCAGGAAAAGAAGCTCATGGAGGATCGCATTGGGGAGTGCTCCTCTCAGCTGGCTGAAGAGGAAGAAAAGGCAAAGAACTTGGCCAAGATCAGGAATAAGCAGGAAGTGATGATCTCGGATTTAGAAGGTTAGTGTTTGGGCTAGAAAAACGTAGGACCGGGACCCATGAATGTTTAGATTTTACTTTAATCAGAACATGATAACAGAGTGTGCGTGGTGATTACTAATAATGAGCCTTCAGTTTGTGTTCATTAAAGCAGGTCTAGTCACCACAGTTTGTGGTAGACGAGCAATAAATTCTTCTTTTTAATTCACTTTTTAATTTAGGCCCCGTAGTAAAATGCAGTGCCCGTCGTGGCCACACTTGGGATGGAAGTCATGTCTGAGCGGTTCGGGCCCTTGGGCTCGGTGGGTCTGACCCAGAGAGTGCACCTGGGCCCCGCTTCACGGTGGGGCTGCTTCCTGCAGGGACGGACGCCGAGGGCCACAGTGTCCCGCTCCAGTGGCAAAGATATGTCAGGAAGTCCTGGGAGGTTTTGCAAAATCAGTCATGGCTTTCTTTAAAAAGAGAGAGAAAAGGGTGGATGTTGGAAAGAGCATAGAAAACCTTCCCTTCGGCTGGCGGCTGCTGGCGGTCTCTGCACGAGGGAAGAGCCGACTCCTCACGCCCAGCGTCAGGAAGGGCTGTGACTGCAGGGTGTGATCACTTTCCAATGCATTGCTGTTATAAGGGGGAGAAAGGAGTGTGTTTGTTCGTTCGTTCGTTTTTAATATTTAGGGCTTTGCAGTCTTTTTTTTTTTTTTTTTAAGTAGAGACCAGAGGTGGGGAACCAGGGAACCATTTTCCTGCCCAGGGCCATGTGGATGTTTACAGCATCATTCACGGTTGGGCCATACATAATTATCAACTTAAACATTCCCCCGCTGTCCTTGGGCAGACATTTAATTAGCTCACCCCTAACGCCTCGGCAGAACCTAATGCCTGGGTGGGCCTTTCATCGCCCGCGCACCCCTGGTATAGACAAGCAGGGCTGCCGTAGGAAATGGTTTTCACAGGCCGTTTCTCCGAGTGTGGTCGCCTGCTGGGGAGGGGCACCTGCCGCAGAGGGGCCTGCTCACCTGTGTGCCGGGCCTGCGGTGCTCAGGCTCAGCCTCCGCATTCGGTTCCCGCTGCAGAGCACACAGGCATGCGGATTCCGTTGTTGGGAGAAGGCATCCGAGTGGAACAGATGGCTGGCGCTGATTAGGGAATCATTGCCAAACCCAAGAGGGGAGGCAGAAAGCTGCAGGACCTCTGCCCTCTCTCCCTCATGCGTGGGAACGGCTGTCTTGGTTCAACCAGGGGTTCCCCCTGAAAGGGAGTGGGTGACAGGCAGTTGCACACGCTGCCAGCCTCGCCCGGGACCCTCTGCAAAGCCGGCACAGCGATGGGCGCACCGTGAGAAGCTTTCTGATCGCTTCGCCCTAGCAGCGTGCCCACTTCCCATGAAAGGACGTCCTTATAACCCACCCAGCTTCTTCCTTAAAATACCCTCCTCCCACCAGTGATCTGCCTTCAGTTGGATTTTCATGGGTTTTTGAATGACTCGCCGGTACAGTGTTGTCAAGGCAAGGACATGCTTTTACATAAAATAGCTTCTTTTCGACGTTAATCAGTTTGCATTTGGAGTTTTTCATATGGCGTGTCCCTCGGTGTGCTGAAGATCTGTGTCTTGCCTTAAAGAACGCTTAAAGAAGGAAGAGAAAACCCGTCAGGAGCTGGAAAAGGCCAAGAGGAAACTGGACGGCGAGACGACTGACCTGCAGGACCAGATCGCTGAGCTGCAGGCCCAGATCGACGAGCTCAAGGTGCAGCTGGTCAAGAAGGACGAGGAGCTGCAGGGCGCCCTGGCCAGGTCCGCTCCCCCCCTCCCCCAGGCCCGGGGGGTTGTGCTGTGCGCGCTTTATTTCCAGGTCCAGGTGCAGACCAACCCTGGGAGGGAACACGTCATTTCTGAGTTGTTGGGTGTGGCATCTGAGCCTGAAAACCCAGGAGCACGTCATTTATGTCAGGGCAGCAAGAAAACCTCCTAAACCAGTCTCAGAATTCACACTGAAACTCACTAGTCTCCTCAGGAAATCCTGGAAATTCACAGCAAAAAAAACGACTGTGTCACAGCAAATGTTTGGTTTCTGTCCATGTCAGTATGTTCAAGACGTTTAGAGAAATCACTTTTCAGAAAGGATACCCCCCCCCCCAATACACTTGAAGCATGATTTGCTATTCAGTTCTAGACCATTAGGAACCATATGTAGTGAATATATTTATATCCAATACTTTCATTTCTTTATAAAGGGTAACTATTTGGCTACATGGTCATAGGGCTTAGAGTTTATAATTTATTATAATCAAAATCTGTAACAGACATTTTTCTGTCCTCTGTCACTGTTACTCTTACTTTGGCCAAATTTCTGCCTTTTCATTACAGTGGTGAGAGCTAGATTCTAACATTAAAGTTCTCACCACTCACTGTCACAGCTGTCAGCTTCCCCTCCCTCATCACAAACCTCCCAGCTATGCCCAGCCAGGTATCTGCCATCATCCAGCCGCACACCAGCAGAAAGATGCGGGCGGGAGAGGCAGCGCAAGGCGGGAGGTTCTGCGGTGTGTTCTAAGCACTTCTTTGATTTTGCTCCCTCATTGTAGGATGGTACCAATTCGATAGGCTAGACTGCGGCCTCGAGCCGTGTTCTAATTATAGCATTTTATTTCATAGGGAGTTTTTGTATGTTCTCATCATTAAAGTGATTGCCTTCTCTCTCAATGGAGACGGCCCTTCGCAAAGGGGGCTGGGCTCGATCCTGATTCTAGCTTTGCCAGCCAGCTCTCGGGCCTGCGGGTCATCGCCCCTGTGCCCGGCGGGCAGGCCCTGTGCAGCACCGGCCTCGTGCGCGGCAGAGGCTGGGAACAGGCTGGGAACGGGTCTCCCTGTGGAGAGGGGCGGGCGGGTCCCCTGGGAGCAGCCCCCCCCCCCGCCCTCCGGCTGAGCGGCCCGGCCCGGCTGTGTAACAGGGGTGACGACGAGGCGCTGCACAAGAACAACGCCCTCAAAGCCGTGCGAGAGCTGCAGGCCCAAATTGCCGAGCTGCAGGAGGACTTCGAGTCCGAGAAGGCCTCGCGGAACAAGGCGGAGAAGCAGAAGAGGGACCTGAGTGAGGAGCTGGAGGCTCTGAAAACCGAGCTGGAGGACACGCTGGACACCACCGCCGCCCAGCAGGAGCTCCGGTGAGTGAGGGCCGGCTGCACCGCGCGGGTTTGCTGGCTCCTCGGGAGGCGGCGTGCGTTCTTTACGTCGTATTTTAAGTATCCGCTCTCCATCCTGGAAACGGGGGCAGGTAGAACAGTAACAGAGTAACAGTGGTTAGAAGCAAGCCAGCCTACTCGGGGAGGTGGATGGACCGACAAACTGAGGTGCCCAGGGAGCCCTGATCAGAAAGCAGTCAGTGCTGGGATCTCATGGAAAGACAGACAGACACACCCGCCAAGGCTGGAAGGAGACTGACTCAGACCACGAGAGAGAGAGAGGCCTGGAAGGTTAGCCGGGACGGACCCAGGGGAGGAGGTACAGGGTGGCGAGCATCTGCTGGCAGCGCCACTGGTGAGCGAATAGATGGGAGGGAGGTGCATGTGCAGGACACGGAAAGGAAGGTGAGGACAGGCACTTGGGGCAGGGGCAGTCACAGATGAGGCAGAAGGAAGTGACAAGCACACACAGCCTCGGCGTGTCAGCCAGAGTCTCGGAGAGCGATAGCCACGAGCGGTGAGCAGAGGCAGCCTGTGGCTCTTGCTGGCGAGAGAGAATTCTCAGAAGCCGAGGTGTCATCTCCCAGATGGCTGTCTTGGCCTCTTCCTGACCATCTGCTTCCCCCTCAAGACTCCAGTGGCCAAGCGCAGGGGCCCAGCTCAGGGAGCCCCAGCTCGCCGTGGCTGGCAGATTTGGCTGGCTGCTTGCCGTGCACCCATACGCGCGCGCACGCACACACACACACACACACACACACACACGCGCGCCTGCCAGCTGTTCCAGGTGTAGGAACCCACCGTGCTAAGAAGGAGCTATGAGCAAAACAAGGACAAGGGATCGTTGGTGAAGTCGGGCGGTCAGAGGTGGGAGGACCTGAGGACCTGGGGCCGAGGTGAGCTGTGGGGGGGCCAGTGGTGCCCTTCCCTGGAAGATGGGACCTGCCACGTGCTCACCTGGGTGCTGGGACCCGGAGAGAACCACGTCCCCGTGTCTGCAGAGCAGGCTTCCTGGTCGGATTGCAGGCAACAGAAGGGTTCAGTGGTGGAGAAGCAGTGGTGAGCCTAGGAACACGCCAGGGACCTACCATGGACCCTAAGATGGCAGCGAACAGAGGCTGTGTCCCCAAAGAGGGCCCTGTCTCAGCAGGAGCCCATCTGAGGCTGGAGGCTCCCTGCCCACCTCAGTGAATAACCCTGCTTGTAGGAGTTCTAAGCCCTGCCTCCTCTAGAATGTCTGCTGCTTGAATATTTGGATTCTAGCTTTGCCAATCCAAAGCTAGTCTTTTGAGCACAATAGAAAAAGGCATTCTGATCATTTCTTCCATTCAACTCCTAAAAATATTTTTGTTTAAGACAGTACAGTTAATGCATGCATGTTAATTAAAGCCATGGCTGTCCTCACACACAGATTCTGCTGCGTGAGGAATTACTGTGGCCTGCAGCTCAGATGTGCTCGTGCTCGTGTGTCCTTCCCTCTGGCTAAGGACCCCGCGCCCTGCCTCCAGCTGTGTGTCGCACGATTGGCATAAAGGGAACGGGCTCAGCAAGTCAGGCCCCTCACTGGGCTCCATCTTCACCGGCATTTTAGCTCTTTAGGACTCAGGATGAAGACCGGGGGCCCAGACCAGTGCATAGCCACTGCCGGGCACTGGGGCTGAGCGAGGCTGGACCACAAGGAGCCTTCGTGGCTCCTGCCACCCCAGAGCTGGCAGCTACCCGGACCCTTCTCTCGACACAGCTGGCCTCCGCCCTGTAGGTCCCACCACTCCACCAGTAACCACGGGACACTGTCCACGTGGGAGTCAGCGCACAGGCACTGTTCTCAGTACTCCTGGCTTAGATGGAGAGAGAATGGTTTAATGTAGAGCTGTTTGCCGGAGCTGTGCTTCAGGGTGACTGTGAGTTGAATTCTTGGTGTTAACCTGGCACTTGGCCTAGTGGTTTCAGTCGTTGACAAGCTATACGCTTAAGACGGCGTTCAGACTGACCCACTTCAAGAGTGACGTGGGCCCTAGTTGGCTCAGTGGACAGAGCCTCGGCCCGCGGACTGAAGGGCCCTGGGTTCGGTTCTGGTCAAGGGCCCGCACCTATATTGCAGGCCCAGGTCCTGTCCTGGTCCGGGCATGTGTGGGAGGGCGCCAGTCGACGTCCCTCTCTCGCGTCAGTGTCTCTCTGTCTCTCCCGCCCCCTTCACTCTCTGAGACATCAGTGGGAATACCGTCAGGTGAGGATTCACAGAACAAACAGAGTGCGTCGGGTGAAGGCTTTTCTAGTTGGGGAAGTGACACTGGTTTTTACCCAGACGCTGCAACAAATCATAAAACGGTCAGAAAGCCAGGTGGGAGCATTTGACACTAATGTGATCTTCACACGGGGGCTGCGGGTTGGATAAAGCCTCCGGGCCTCGGGCATCCCAGGGCTGTGGTCTGGGACCTGCCACGTCTCATCTCAGCGTCCAGAGGCCCTTGAGCCAGGCGTGCGGCCGCCCCCTGCCTCCTGGCTTCCTGTGCCGCCACCACGTGGCCACGCCGGGCCGAGGGGAGGATCAGTGACTGCGGCTCCCGCGCTGGTCAGAGCGGCTCCTGCTTTTCTCAGGTGCAGCGTCCGGACCGATTGGAGCTCCAGCCCCTGAGCTTCCGAAAGCCTCTTTGGGACCCACCTTTCCGGTCTCGCTGAAGTGGCTGGTGCCGCAGCAGGCAGCCTGGTGCCTGTGACAGCCGCTCCTGCCCTTCGTGCGGCAGGGCTGCCGGAGCATGTGGAGCCCTCAGGCATGTCCACGGGGTCTCCAGCGTAGTCAGCTGTGGAGGGGAGCAGGCTGCTTCCGGAAGGTTCCCCCACCACAGTTACGGGCGCACCAGCCTATTGGAAAATAGCGCCACTGATAATTAGCAAAGTAATTGATGTAGCATTTTAAAGCATCACTTTTTAAAAATGTTTCCTTGATGTTTTGAAAATGTTTGTATTGATTTCAGAGAGGAAGGGACGGAGAGAGAGAGAGAAACATAAATGATGAGAGAGAATCATTGATTAGCTGCCTCCTGCACAGCCCTGCTGGGCATCAAGCCCACAACCTGGCCATGTGCCCTGACGGGAATCGAACCATGACCTCCTCCTGGTTCATGGGTTGGTGCTCAACCACTGAGCCACACAGGACATAACAAATTGATTTTTAATTAGTCAACTAATTCTGAGCTTTCTCTAAAACACCTTTCTCCAGGACCAAACGTGAACAAGAAGTGGCAGAGCTAAAGAAGGCCCTTGAGGAAGAAACTAAGAACCATGAAGCTCAGATCCAGGACATGAGGCAGAGACACGCGTCGGCCCTGGAGGAGCTGTCGGAGCAGCTGGAGCAGGCCAAGCGGGTGAGGGAGCCTGCCCTGACATCCGGGCCCAGACCCCCTGCTGCCCACCCTCGCCCCTGGAGCGTCCCCTCCCCCCTCTGCGGGCGCTGTGGCGGCTGCTTTGTGATGGCCCTGCGTTCTTCCCAAGAGCAGTGGGCCCAGCCACGTCTCGAAGCACATCCCCTCCCAGTGTCGCCTCTCACTCACACCATCCTTCTGCGACGTCTCAGCTCGAGCAGCTGAGCAGTTTGAGGTCTTCCTCCCACTCATGTGTTGCCAGCGGGTGACCGTGTCCATCTGCCCCCCTCACACCCTCCCCCGATATTTCAGGTGTCCTTATGCGGGTCTCTCCCTTGCCCCACCCCCACCCTCCCCTGACCTCAAGCCACCGCACACACTGCTGCCACTGTGTGTGTCAAACACAGGCTTTCCATCCGATGCAACTAATTTCATTTACCCTCTGACTCAGCCCCCCTGGGCAGCGTTTCCCAGTCACTATCCTTCCCTCTGCGCTCTGTGCCTTTGCTCCGACTTCCCCGGTGTTCTCTCCTCTCACCCACACACCACCTTCCAGTTTATACAGCGACAGCAGTACAGATGCTGACGTTCACATCGGTGTATGTCCGTCGCTGTAAGTGCCGTCAGTGTGCGTCCGCCACGCGCACTGCCTTCTTAGAACCTTCCTTACTATCCTATAGGTTAGTCTCTGTCATTTTCACTCAAAGACGAGGAAACTGACGCCCAGGCTCATTAGAAAACTAAGCCAGGGTCACACAGCTAGTAAGGGGAGAGGCAGAGGGAGGCAGGCAGTGAGGCACCGCGCCCCATGCCACCCCCACGAGGTGGCTTTGAAAGCCTATCCCATGTCCCGTGTCGTCCGTGAGACACCCAGCCTGCACCACCTTGCCCACCTTGCACCAACACACACTGCTTCCTCATTGTCATAACCACCTGAGACCCACAGAGCTCGCTTCAGACAAGGAGGACGTGAACGACTCTTACTCTTTGGACAGGATGTGCTCAGGGTGTCGCCCCCAGCCTGCACTGACAGGGGTAAATGACACAGTGCAGTGAACCCCTAAATATCTGCACCCGCCACCCCAAGCAGTGTGCACACGTGTGCAGCTACTACAGCAGTCTTCGCACAGGACAGCAGATGCTTCATTCGTTCGGTGTTGATGCAGGCTCACTGTCAGGCACAAGCTGACAAACCAGCAAGCAGTGCCTCTCGTGGCGGGTAGTAAAGATACTGTTTTTCCTCCCCCCTCCCAGTTCAAAGCAAATCTGGAGAAGAACAAGCAGGGCCTGGAGACAGACAACAAGGAGCTGGCATGTGAGGTGAAGGTGCTGCAGCAGGTCAAGGCCGAGTCTGAGCACAAGAGGAAGAAACTGGATGCCCAGGTCCAGGAGCTGCACGCCAAGGTCTCCGAGGGGGACAGGCTCCGCGTGGAGCTGGCCGAGAAAGCTAATAAACTGCAGGTGAGCCCCGCCGCGGCCACAGCTTCCCCTGCAGCCCACGGCCCTGAGCGACCACAGCTGCCGTGCTGTTCGGTGCCTGGCGTCCCATGGCACCTGCATGTCCCAGCGTCAGCCCCTCGGTGCATCCCTGTGGTTAACGGTACTTAGGAACGAGGCGGCATAAACCGGCCTGAGCCTCACGAGTTCACAGTGAATCGTAGACGTAGGTCTTTCTTTCACTGGTTCTCGGTGCAACCTCAGCTTCTCCCTCAGTCTAGTCAGTAAGAGCAGGAACAACAGGCAGAAGGACTGTACCTCGTCCTGGGGAAGGCGTGTGTAAGTTAACACAACCTTCTCTAGAGGACAGTGTGGCAGTTTTGGTGCCACGAGCCTTGAGAATTGAATAGCCCAGCCCAGTGAACTCACGGCTACAGGTTTGTCAGGGAAATCGTTACGGATGTGCACGCAGATGCCAGTCAGACTGCAGGACTGTGCATAGAAGACTGGAGCTGTAAATATTGTTTTTGTTTGCACACTGAATGTGCAAACCATGAACACAAGTCAGTAGTGAGTGTTTATTGGTGCGAAGATGTAATTACGTGAGCTGCACTGCAAACCATCAGAGCGTGTGGCGTGGAGACCCAGGGCCCAGCGTGCGGTCCTGCAACCGCGGTGACCGACCACAGGGAAAGGGCACAGGAGGGGAAGGGACAGGGCCCTGCGAGGCCCTCAGCTGCAGGGGAGCCCAGAGACAGCACCAGGCGCCCTCTGCCTGGCACAGACCCAAACGCCAGGACCAGAGGAAAGCAGGTGTTGGGCGTAACCCGCCCCCCTCACGACTCTGACCTCTGGGAAGACCCCCCAGGAGCCGCGTGCTCCTGCTCGAGGCGCAGCCAGCCGTTTGTCACTTGGGGAACGTAGGAGCCTCCCAAAGTCTAAGTTCCCTGACGCCAGCCAAGGGCTGCCATCGCAAGTGCCTTCCTGTAGCAGAGTCGTGTGTGATGCTCAGGCGCTCACAGACCCACGGCTTTCCTATGTCAGAAACCACGTGTATGGTGGGGGGGGCGAGGGGAAGGGGGGGCGCTCCCGGCACCAGTGCTGCGCCAGCCATGCCCTCGGCTCCTATCTGTGCTCTCGGGTCATTGCTCGCATCGCCCCGGGCGGGTCCGGTCCTTGAGCGATGAATGTGAGGCTCAGGGAAGCCGAGCTGCCTGAGCTGCCTGCCTGCCTCGGTGGCTTCCCACAGGTCACGGGCGGGCGGTATGCTGAGAGCAGGGCCCTTCTCCACACTGTCTCTGCAGGATGTGCCAAGATGAGCAAAAATGGAAATGCCATTCGCTCGAGAACTTGTTTAACATGTCTCTCTGCTGATCTGACTGGAGGACCAGCTAGAACACAGGGGCCCTACTGTCCTTTCCAAATCCCTCTTCCTCTTTCTCACACCTCCGCCCTCAGACCTGTGAAAGGCCTACCCCGTGGGGACTTATAATGGGGGGAGGGGAATTTTAGAGCTAGCACTAATTGAGGATGAAAAAAATATTTTTTACCACATTCTTCATAAAATTTGACCATAAGAGGTAACTGAGTATTCCTGATAAATAATACCAATTAATACCAATGTTTTAAATGTGTGACGGTATGGTTCCGTACAATATTATATTTGTTTCAGCATGCAGTACCTTATGATGTCATCGCCATACTAAGTCTGGTAGCCATCTGTCACCAGGCAGTTATCACAACCTTAGGGACTGGATTCACTGAGTGAATACCAGACATTTTCAAGCTTAAAGAGAACTACTAGAATCTGAACTCTGAGTCTCTCTGATAAAACTCCCAAGTTCTGTAAGAACAGTAATTATACCGCCCCGCCCCCCTCCCCACCCGCCCATGGTCACTGCTTCTCAGTGTGAAAGAGGATGGAGAATCTGCCGGCTGCCCTCAGACCCCTCACAGGCCGGCAGCCCTGGCAGCTTGGTGTAACTGCCTGCTCGCCCATGTGTGCGCCCTACAGTTCAGGCTTGTCTGTGGCAGCGGGGACCGTGCCTGCCCACGTGGGCACTGTTGGGAGGTGACAGGCTCTCGGCGAGAAAGTCCTCAGTCGAGTTGACAGCCCTCCCCAGCTGCTGCTTTTATGCTCACGCGAGAGCTGGTTCTGGGCCCTTGATCTGCTCACTGACGGGTTGGATGTAACTCTGCTCCTCCTTGCAGAACGAACTGGATAATGTCTCCTCTCTCCTGGAAGAAGCGGAGAAGAAGGGCATTAAGTTTTCTAAGGATGCAGCTAGTCTCGAGTCTCAGCTACAGGACACACAGGTAGGTATTCCAGGGGAGTGAGGGGCCTTTAAAACGCTGCCATTTCCAGAATCGATGCGGGATTCTGGTGACTTCTGGTGACTTCTGCCTGGAGCTCAGGCTCAGTGCGGAGCCCAGGTTCTGTCGCACAGGCACGTGGCCAGGCCGTGGCGCTGCCTGGGGCGTGGCCCCCCCGCAGGGTCCTGTTGCACACACGTGTCGATGGCCATTTCCATAGGGTGGTTTTGTTCTGGTTGAAATTCCAGTGCGCTGGCCCAGGAGAAGTAGCCCATTTGGTAGAAGGCTGGGTTGAAGCGTGTACTTTCATAAGACTTGTGTTAAATTACTTGTTAGGATGGAAGTTAGGTCAATGACCACGATAATATGAAAATAATGTAGCAACTTCCTTGGAGTTGTACATCTTATTTTCGTTAAATTTTCTAACTTTCTATGGTGTGTATGTGCCAGGTTCTGGGCGGGGTGCTGGGGATACAGGTTAAAGATCTAGACAAACGGGTGGCATCCGCAGGTAGTGGGACAGGGTCACTACTTGGGGCCTGCGCTGTGCTGGTGAGGGTGACAGAGGGCCAGCTCACAGAAAGCTGTCCGTGCCTCTCACGGTTTTAAGTGTGAATGTAACGGGAAGGACATGTTTGCACTTACATTTTAGTGTAAGGTGACCAGATTTTAACATTGGTAAAGCGGGACACCATTGACCGGGGGTTCTTTTTTATTATTATTACTAGGGGCCCGGTGCACAAAAATTTGTGCACTCGGGGTGGAGGAAGTCCCTCAGCCCGGCCTGTGCCCTCTCACAGTCTGGGACCCCTCAGTGGATGTCCTATGATGGCCCCAGTCTGCCAGGCGCCTTTTGTGTGTGTGTGTGTGTGTGTGT
>PVJC01005710.1:0-28565 GCA_004026665.1 Murina feae
AAAAAAAAAAAAAAAAAAAAAAAAAAGGGCCAAAGATCTTTACAGATAGCATGCCAAAGAAGATACACAGATGGTAAAGATACAAGGATGCTCAGCATCATAAGTTATCAGTGAAAGTACACACTTAATAGAATGCCTACATTCTGGAGCACTGCTAACATCTAATGCTTGCAAGTGCAAGTATGTGGAACAACAAAACTCTCATTCACTACTGGAGGGAATACTAAATGGTACAGACACTTTGGAGGACAGTTTTGTGATTTCTTCTAAAACTCAACATACCCCTACTCCACTATATGATCCAGCAAGCCTGGGGCTTGGCATTTTCTCAAAGGAGTTGAAAATGTATGTCCACACCAACAACTGCATGTGGATGTTTCTGTCAGATTTTTTTTTCCAAAATTGCCCAAACTTGGAAGTAGCTAATATGTCCTTCATAAAACAAATGGCTACATAAACTGTGATACACCCAGATAATAGAATATTATCTAGTGCTAAAAAGGGAAATGAGCTATCAACCATGACAAGACATGGAGGAACCTTAAATGAAAGAAGTCAATTTGAGACCTGTCCATTCCCCTCAGCCACCTTGAAGGATGGTCTCCCAAGGAGAGTGCAAGTGCAATACCTGCCTTTCCCAACATCAGTGCCTGACCTCCATGAGATCTTACTCTACCCTTTGGGCTTGAGGTCACTGAGAAAGCCCTATGTTCTTTCCATAATGTTATTTTTTTATAATGGCAAATGGTGAAAATGGGAAAAATAATAATAGAGAGTAGAAAAAGTTAACAAGTTTCATTGCAGTCCTAAATGGCAGACTGTCACAATATGCCTGCATACTGAATGATGTCCATCCAAACTGTTACACTTTTTAATAATACCCAACTCCCTTAATTCCCACCCCGCTACCTTCCTTCTGACAGGATCATATTAACCTGCTACCTAGAACCCTTACCTTTTATGTCACCCTTCCCTAATCTAGCCTGTACATCACTGCATGAGGTTGTTGCAATAGCCTGACATTGCTCACTTACCTTGCGTTTGTCCCTCCACTCCATTTTCTCCTGCTTCCCAGTCTCCAGGAAATGCTGCCTCCTCTGCTTCAACACCTGCCAGCCTTCACCACTTAGTAATCTCCTCCTTTGCTTCAAGGAAGTAATCTCAAGAGTGACTTTCCCTGTAGGGGAGCCATCAATTTTTTGTATTCTCCAGGCTGAATTAGGTGTTTTTTTCATGTTCTCATGACACTGCATTCCTCTACCCTGGAAATTCACAGTGATTCTCTCATATAATTCATCAGTGGACTGTGATATAACTAAGGCTGGATTATATCTTATTGATCTTCATGCCCCAAAGCTCTTAGTGAAACTCCTGGGCACATAGAACATACTCCAAACTATTTATTGAAATGGATCTATAAAATGAGTATACAGCTGCACAAAATGTGGTCTCATCTCACATCAGGGTTAAGAATGTAAAATCTAGGACAGCCCATATACCTGGTAATCTGAGATCTCTAAGCAACCTAACTCCAACCACTGCAAGAGAAAAAGAAAATTGGTGTTGAGTATTCCTTTCATTTGTCATTTTTAATATATTCAGGCTAGTGGGAGAGCTAAAAGTGGCAGACACACAGAAGTACTCAGACTATTGTGAGCTACATTTAAAAATATTTTAACACTTAGAGTAATTGATATGTATAGCAAATAATATTCACACCATGAGAGCATATAGTTTTACATTTTTTCAACAAATATTTTTCAGATCACTTTCTATATCACAGACACAGTTCTAAAAATATCAATTCATTTAATTCTTATAACAGCCTTAAGATGTCATCTCAGGGCCAATTTGGGACTTTCTTTACTGACTTGTGATAATAAGCTGACTCCTTCTCCCAACATCCAGCAGAAAGACTTTAAATTGAAGAGAATAATAGTATTTACAGAACTAAAAATTCTTTTCAAATGTCCTAAAGGGTGTCAAAAGATCTAAGAAAGGAGAGCACATCAAAATGAGTACTGCAATAACGATCATTTCTAACGTACTTGCAAAAGGGAAAACAAATAATACATTGAAGTTTTGAGTGGAATTTTTGTATGACCTTGGAATACCACATATTTAAAAGATATCACCTGATAAGTAATGGATAGAAAGCAGTAGAATACTCGTAGGATCAAGATAAATCTGGGCTTGTTATAACATAAAGCAGATAACAGAACAAAATCTTGAAAATAATCTCCTTCTTTACACTTTTAGTCAAGAGTGATTAATTGCAGATAGAAGACGTAAAGAGCAGATGGAAGTCTAGACAAGTTGAAGTGCTACAAAATGAAAGCTCAGGGCACTGAGTCCTTAGTAAATAGCATACTGGCCCCTATTTATGAACCAACTGTCAGTGACAAGGAATTTACACACATTAATGAATATAGATTGGTACTAAAGTTGCAATAATCTTTCCTGTTTTGAAAAGAAGAGTACATAGAGGGGGAAAACACAGATATTAATAAATCAGAGGGGCGCATATACCACTGGGTAAAGTTAGCAGAGTTGTATCAATGAACTTGAATGAAGCCACAGAAGGCCTGCTCGTCAAGTTTACTGATAACGAGAGGTCTAGGGAACTGACTAATGCTTTAGATAACAGGATCAGCATTTAAGAAAATATGATCAAACCTCAAATTAACAAAATTAAATTAATACAGGTGTATGTCATTTGGATATCCTACTTATACTGGGATGTCACCTTTTCGCAGGCCTCTTTTGACCATCTATTTCTAATATGGCCTTTGGTATTCTCCACTCACCATTACTTCACTCCATGTAGTTTTCAACATAGCACGGATCCTTTCTTAATACTTTTCTTGCGTACTTATTAATTTTCTTTCTAACTTCACTGATAAGTAAAATGCATGCGGTAGTAACTTTGATTAACTTGTATCACTGAGCGTGAAACAGGAGCATTAAGTAAACATATGTCAAAAATGAAATGCCTATTTTTTTCTCTTAAAAAGAAATTTGACAAGGGAAGAATGGGTAAACCCAACAACAGTATTTCTTAAGAAACAGGGCATCTGTAGAATAATAGAAGCACTAAAGTGGGATCAAAAGTACTGGACGGTTTTGCCACTGAGTAGTCATTTGACCTTTTCTTAATTTCTTCAGCAACAGTTTACTCATCTGTGCACAAGGCTGATAATAGCTCCTCAGAGTTATAATAATGTGTATAAAATAACTTTATGAACTATAATGTGCAAAAGTGAAGAATTATGATTGGGGGTCCGGGTAGGGGGTTGAGTAAATGCTCAATATGAACCCTCAGTGTCTTGTGACTTTTGAAAAAATAGTAAGACACAAACATTGGAAATAATAGTATACATTTTGTACTGGCAAGACCCAATCCAGACCATTGTATTTCCTCTTACTCGCATGTTCTTCAAGGTATTGACAACTGTCTAAAGGAAGACCAAGCAAATATAGGTCATAGAGATAATGTCATTTGTAAAACAATGGAAATAATTGGGGGAAAGGTGACTGTAGGGAGCATGGGAAGGGGAGGGGACTGTGGTGTTTATTTTTTTCAATATCCTCTTTGATGATGGTATTACATATGTGTCCCTTTCCCGTATTGCCCCCACACCTCCCCACACACACTCTTGCCCTCACCGCTGGTGTCTGTGTCCATTGATTAGGCTTATATGCATGCATACAAGTCCTTTGGTTGTGATGCTTATTTTGAATATGTGAAGAATTATCATGTGGAACACTTATTCCATGTAGCACTAAGATGCCACCTAGGAATTAGGTATAAAAGACTGAGAAAGACAAATGTTGGTTAAAGACCTTGTTTCAAAGTGTGGTACAGTTTTCTAAACTTTAGAGCAGTCCCATAATGGTGGATGTAATAAATTACGGTGTCACGTCCAAACTAGGGACACATCAGGCTTCTGATATTGCGCTGGAGTCTAGCCTAGGTGATTCCAAGGTCCTTCCCAAGTCCAACATTATAATCAATCAAATACAATATCCCTATCATGCTTACTGAGCCCGACAGGATTTTGTACTCAGACTCAGACACATCCCAAAATACTTTTCTTAGAGACCAAATCAATTAATGAGAGAATGACAGGTGATATCAATCCTGAGTCCGTGAGAAGAAAGTCCAGTGGGTGTGGTAATCACCAGGGAGAGAGCTCTCCTGTTTCAATCACCCCATCCAGCTGGGAATCCCGCTCATGCCAGGTTGGTATGGCTCCTCCGCTGGAGAACATTTAACTCTGAGCGCATTTATGACCCTAGGTGTCCCTTTGAGAATCTGCTGCTCTATTTCCCATGACACTTGCTGTTGCAAATACAATTTCCAACTAAATATGTCTTTAAAAAGGGGGTCTCCTTCCCCAGTTTCGAGGGGGAGATGCCCGAAAGATTCAGCAAGTGCTAAGTTGGAAAAGCCAAACAAATGGTAAACTATTTGCCTGCAAGGACTTTGGCCGAGTCCTGCTGGAGGGGACGCAGGACTCCTCCTCATGCCCTTTGCGTTGACATCACGGAGACAAAGGCGCCGGTGTACCCCGAGTTAACCATGCCTTGACCTGCTTGCCATGTGCACAGACCCACACGTGTGTGGTTTTAGAGACACTGCAGGTGAGACTGGATCAGGGAATGGAAAGCAGAAAAGACAGGAGATTGGAGCCCCAGAGACGCAGGTTAAAACCATCTTCATGACTTTCCCCTCCCACTCCAGCTCGCCATCAGCGCGGAGGGAGGCCGTGCGCCGCGGACTGGGTGCGGGATGAGGAGTAATTGAGCTCGAGCCCAGCGGCGGGAGCGTCTCCTCCCGGAGTCGCTGCAGCAGCGCCGGGTCCCCGAGTCCCCCGCCGCCGCGCTCCCCGCCCAGGCAGCCCGGGCGCCGCGCAAGTTGCGGGGCGCAGGACTCCGGACGGAGGCATTGGCTCCTGAACTTTCCACGTCATTTGCTGCTCGGAGCCCCTTCTCGCCTCTCGGCGCAGCCGTTCCCACCGCGCAGCCCCGGCGCTCATGGGGCAGGGGGAGAGCCGCCTGCAGCACTGAGCCGAGCGGACTCGAGCCCCGTGATGTCCGGCGCCAAACTGGAGGACTCGCCCCCTTGTCGCAACTGGTCATCCGCGTCGGAGCTGAATGGAACTCAGGAGCCCTTTCTAAGCCCCACCGACTATGACGACGAGGAATTCCTGCGGTACCTGTGGAGGGAGTACCTGCACCCCAAGGAGTACGAGTGGGTGCTAATCGCGGGCTACATCATCGTGTTCGTGGTGGCCCTCGTCGGGAACATCCTGGGTGAGTCCTGGCCCCGCAGCCCTCCCGGGGGCTGTCAGGCACCCTCCGCCCCGGGCTGCAGAGGCTCCGAGACCCCTCCCTCCCCCTGGGACGCAAACAAAGAGGTCCCTGCCCTCAGGGTGGGGTGTTCTATTAAAAAAAAAAAGTTTCTGATTTTAAGAACCAGGACCTAGCCTTGGAATGGTGATTCCTTTTCTGTTTTGTTTGGGGTTTTGTTTTGTTTTGTTTTCTGCAAAAAGAAGCGGGGGACCGCGTTTCTCTTGCGAGCACCTGGGTTGGTGACAAGTGCCGCTGGCGGGGCAGGAGGGCTGCCGCCAGGTGGATTTCGAGGAGGGGGAATGAGCCACCCTTTTGTGCGGCGTGGCTGACGGTTTCAGGGGCTTTGGGGGGAAGGAGAGCTGGCAGACTGAAAAGCGGTGCCTACACGGAACAAGCATGCCTGGGCTTTTGGAGTCACTAAGGGTTTGTGGGCGAGGTGGAGTGCCCTGTGCGAGGAGGTTTAGGCTGTGCCTGGAGGTGGGCAGGCAAGGGCAGGGAGTGGAGACCCAGGAGAAGAGCGAGGTGCACGCACGCATTGAGGCTTAATTACAGAGGAACCGTGCTGGGAGCCAGCAAGAAGGAGGGGTGTCTGAGAAAGGTGCCAGAGACCCCAGTCATCCATCCATTCATTCATCATTCATTCAGGCACTCATTCATACAGTCAGACAACATCCCCCCCACCCCCCGCCAGAACATGCTTGTTGCCACGCTTCAGAAAGATTTGTAACTAACTGGTTGCTTTGTGTGTGTGGTCCCCCCACCCCCAAACAAGACCCGTGTTAATGTTACACTTATCTCCCTGTCCAGATTTGCATGCAAAACCAGCCCATTCCCCACCTCTGCACAATTTCTGAGGGTTGGGGACTGGGTGTCATGACGATATGATGGCTGTGGTGGTGGAGTTTATTAGAGCAGCTGGGGAATCCACTTAACAAGGGCTTTCGGAGGGCCTCGAGGACTTAACATGAATTGTGAATGGATCGAGCATGTGCCTTGATGAATGAGAGTGGGAGGCAGTTCATATGCAGAGGGCAGTGTGGAGGGAATCTCTGTTGAAAAGAACAGGAGGAGGGGGGGAGGCTAGGTGAAGATGCTCTCTCGGTTATGGTTATGAAAAGGGAAGAAGAGGAGTGATGTGAAATAAGCTGCAAGGCTTTGAAGTCCAAAGCAAATAATCTATAGCTTCAATGGAGGGTGGAAAGGAACTTATCAGGCTTTCAGCATTCATCTCCTTTTTACCTTCTCTCTCCAAGTGTGCCGGTCTGAGCAGGAGGCCCTCAAAGCGGTCTCTCATGAGTAGCAGGTGGTGAGAGTAGTTGGCAGTATATGACTGAGAGGTGTTCTGGAGAAAGTTGGCAGGCTTAGTGTTTGATAAGAGAAATAAGACTCCTCTGAGAACTTTAGTTTGCTCTTCCTGTATTATTTTAGATTGTTTTCTTTTGTTGTTTTTTTTTTTAAATATAAACATAAGGGAATGTTTTGGGGATGCCAACAAGGTGGATGAAGGTGCAAATGCACATGATTAGGGACCTTTGTTATAAGGACACATCTATAAATAACAATGCCTTTCTTGTTTTCCTCCTTCTTGTCACCCATCCTTAGTGTTAAAACTATTCAGACACATGGCCACCACTATAGCAACATTGCACTGCATTATGCCAACACTTAATCCCAATTGAAAATCTGTTGAGGACCTAATGTGTGCCAGACCCCTTCATATACTCTCTTTCACTTAAACCTCAAAGTAGCCTACATTTGACATAAGAAGTAAGGCTTAGAGAAATGAAATTACTCATTAAGGAACATGCTTCAGATTCAATTCCATTTTTTTTTTCTGGCCTCATATCTAGAATTCTTCAAGAATGTTCTACTCTAGAGCTAGAAAGCATATACAGAATGAATTCCTTACCCCTGATTGTCTAAAGTCTATTAAATATACTCCTGTTCTCTTCTGCACCTGAATCTGATGCTAGTAAATTACCATAAGGGGTTAATCTATTATTCTCTTATTTTCTCCAACAAAAACCTATCCATAGGGAAATGTTATTGCATTGCAGTAAAATTTTGACGTGTCTTGAAGGGATAGCTACAAATCATCTTTCCCCTCTCTAATTTTATTTCAGACTTAATCTCTGTGATAAAATTTGCTCCTCTTTGCTATTATTTCATTCTGGCTTTGCACAAACCTGTGATGCATACTCTTTATGTCCTAATTGAATAGTTTAGGGGCACATGCTTGCTAATCTGGGGAATATTTTAATCTCCAGAAGTAAGACAACTTGTTTCATTACCTAAGGAAGAGAGTACTGTCCATAGCTCCAAGTGCTGAAATGGCCATTTCCATTTAGCTTACAAAGAAAGCTTTAATCAAAGCCCTCTGCTTTCAAGATACTGACAGCTATTTTGTACAGCACTGAATGACACTGAAATCCTCTCTGGCTGAACTGAAATTCATTCTTTACTGACATATTCTGAAAGTTGATGAGGTTAAGTTTGACATTTAAACAAATGAGCAGTGTCATTACTCACAGACAACTTCCTGCTCTTTGATGTCACTGTCAAATTTGCAAAACAGATTCGATTGAGAACTGCTTTTTTGCCCCTCTGGTATAAGTAATTTTTTTCAGAGATTGGCAGGACAAAAAAAAATCATATTATTCTTCAAGATAAAGAGGCAACCTTAGGTTTGAAGGTGAAATACCACAATGTAGGTAGCAGATGTAATCACTGACCCTTTAAGTCCATTCACCATTTGCACTTGCATGTAACTGACTACTTGGAAAATATCAACCTTGTTGAACTTACAAATATAATGTACCAGTCAGAAGGGATTTCAACCATAATGCCCTTTTGTGAAGTGATGTAACAGGATGATAAATTCTGTATCATCCCCACCTTATTTTCTTTAGTCCTCTGTTCCTCTCTCATTATATGCCCTCTCCACTATCAGGTGATACTTTCCAAAGATGGAAAGCAGTTTCCTGGAAAAAATGTGACAAAAGTCATAAAAAATAAGTCAAATATTACTATACATGGAATTTCATTAGTATAATCATTCTAACATAAGACACGCACATTTCATTAAGTCCTAGAGGTGAAGGTGGGACAGTGTTCTTTCTGAAAGCAGTGTTTGCCAGCATTAAATTATGCCCCATAAAACCTATTCCTGTGTATATCTTGTACTCTAGCCAATTATTTGACTAGTACATTTTGAGCAATATTATGTTTTTTTTTTTAATTATGTATTTTGGAGGAGAGGCTCTTGGGGACAACTCAAAAGAAACTCTTTAATGTAATTCCTACATGTTATTTTTGTAGCTGAAACTAAGAGACGGGTTCTAGTCAGTTTAAACATTCAACATTTGGAGGAAGTGAGCAATTCTCTGCCTTTCTTCTGCATTTGAAGATATCTTATTTTTTACCTGGGTTGCGTCTCTTTTCCTGTTGGTGTTGCCATATGAAAAATAAGGAGAATATTCAACAAACGACATGACAAGAAGCTGTGCTTCTTGCTTCTTGTGTGACCATTAACAAGTTATTACTAGTAAGCTCTCCAAGTCTGGTTATTCCAATTGAAAATTAAGGGTGGTCATGCTTGACTTATAGAAAGCTGATGAGGTTGTAATATACAGATATAGAATACACACACATACACATACACTCGAGGGGGTCCCTTAGATTGGTCTGTGCCCTCTCACAGTCTGGGACCCAGGGGATTGGGCCTAAGCAGGCAGTCAGATATTCCTCTTGCAGCCCAAGAGCCCTTGGGGGATGTCCACTTGCCATCAGGGAGCAGGCCTAAGCTGCAGTTGGACATCCTTAGTGCTGCTGAGGAGGCAGGAGAGGCTCCTGCCACCACCACTGTACTGGCAGCCATCACCCTGGCTTATGGCTGAGCAGAGCGCCCTCCTGTGGGAGTGCACTGACCACCAGGGGGCAGCTCCTGCATTGAGCGTCTGCCCCCTGGTGGTCAGTGTGTGTCATAGTGACCAGTCATTCTGGGGTTAGGGTCAATTTGCATATTACCCTTTTATTATATAGGATATATATTCATCAACACATAGTATACACTAAATGCCAAGTTCTATCCCTTCATTCCTACTATTGAAGTCTCTCCACAATGTGGTTTGCAGCTGTCTTCTGCCTCCGTGGCCAGTCTGTAGTTCTGTAGCTCTTTATGGCTTCTGCTCTAGCCTTCTTCTGAATTGAATATTTTACTGAAAGGTATTAATAAAATGGACCTGGCCTTTTTCTCAATTGAACATTTTGCTATCAGCTATTCATAAAATTAAGTTGGCACATGTTACTCCCCTTTTCCATCCTAGCTCCACCCACCCATCCTCTAACAGGAGTTTAGTATCTTTGTACTGAGTGATTTGCATTGCCTTCCAACTTCTCTGTGAAAGTCATTCCTATCATGATAATTTTTCCTCTTTCTTTCATGGTTTCAATTTGCCTGCATTCACAGAATTTTTAAATTCTTAGCTGGTTGATCTATCACTGTTAATGTTTTAAATAGAACTCATGTACAAACAGACACAAAAAAAACAGGCAATAATATGTTGATCTAACTGAGTTAAAGCACACTGCTCATTAAGGGTTTACCCAGTGGCAGTTAAGCTAACTTGGGTGGGTGGGATGGGAAGAATATCTGTCATAGGGTTGCTTCTTACAAAGCCAATCTTATGTCCCCGATGTGGAAATGGCAGAGTTACAAGTTCTCACTATTCCTAAGACTGAGACATTTCTTTGATGCTTCTTCTGATGCCCACTTCAGCTCTGTGGGTGTGCATAAACCCAGGCTTTCCTCCACAGGAAGCAGAGAGAGGTTAGAGATAAAACCTTATTCATCTCCTCCAGGACACCATAGAAGTCATGACTAGTCACTGTAAAAGGTAACATTAATGTGGTCATTAAGCTTTGAACGTGCATGTTTTTAGTTACAGAATGCAAAATGCACCCTGACATATCCTACATCCTCAGTGCTGTTGGCTCCATTAAGTAAAGGCTCACTAGTAAGTTTCAGTCAATGTCACATGATGGGCGAAGCTGATATTCATTTCTAGTTCCTTTCCTCACTGCAAAGAGAAAGGAAGAATATTGATTGCATACTACATGCCAGGCTCCACAATGAATGTATTTCATTGATGCCCCATAACATGCTTTTACTGAGGAATTTAATAGCTTTGTTTTATAAATGAGATAAATGAATTTCAAAAAGCTATTTTAATGTGCTCCAAAGTTTAGTCCTACCTTAAGTAGCAGCATAAGATTGCAAATAAGAATCTATCAGGTTCCATGGCTCACTTGTGTTCCATTACTTCATCCTGTCTCTCTCCTTTGCTTCTAATTCTGATTAAGAAACACAGGAGAAAGGAAAATGGAAATGATACTTAGGTGTGCCCTCTAGACAATTTACAGAGTTGTTCTGGCATGTTGCCATGGCATTTCTCTGACAGACTATAGCTGTGAGCTCATCTGATAAACTAATCAAGGTCAGGCTACAGTTACTTCTCAAGAGAAAAATTCAAGGTAACATAGGTGCTGCCAAAAATACTTTTGCCTGGTCAGGGGGTGATTCATTGGCTACAGGTTAGGTAATTGTGGCCTAACCTGTATCCAATGTATTATTATGTTATTGAAAGTGCTGGGTTTAGGAATAAGTTAACACTGAGGTTCTGTCATTCAATATCTCACATGACCTAAAGATCCTTTTTTTTTTCTTTTTAAGTTTTCAAACCTACACATGCATTTTATTTTTTCATCCTATGTTATAATTAATGTTAACTTTTAAAAATTATAAATTTATTTTGATTTAACTAAATAGGTCAATATTTATATCACACAATATTGTTCCTAGACCATAATGGTGTTACATATGTCCAAAGAGGCATAGCCCATCACACCAGATATGAAATGACCTTTAGACATTAACATTAACAATAGAACATTTTGAGATAAAATACGTGACATATAGGACCAGTATTTTAATAGATGACTCATAGCACTGAATTTATTAATTTTACCTTTGTTCTCAAAGAGAGATGATTTCTTAACCAAGTAAATGGATTTCACACATATTTAAAATAGTGTTAACTTTATTGCCATTAAAACTGTTTCCTAATAAACAACAACAAAAAAACAAACAAAAAAAAACCTGTTGAGAATAAATATGTACTTTATTCTTTAAAATATTTTGGGATTATTAACATTAAGTCTTTTCCAGTAATTTGCTTTCAATATGAAATACATATAAACAATGTTTAATATTTATACTAGAGGCCAGGTGCACAAAAATTTGTGCACTTGGGGGGGTCCCTCAGCCCAGCCTGTGCCCTCTCACAATCTGGGAACCCTTGGGGGATGTCCATCTGCTGGCTTAGGCCCACTCTCTGGGGGGTCAGGCCTAAGCTGGCAGTCACACATCACTCTGGCAGCCCAGTAGCCCTCGGGGGATGTCCACTTGCCAGCGGGGAGCAGGCCTAAGCTGCAGTCAGACATCCTTAGCACTGCTGAGGAGGCAGCAGAGGCTCTCACCACCACCACTGTGCTGGCAACCATCAGCCTGGCTTGTGGCTGAGCAGAGCTCCCCCTGTGGGAGCACACTGACCACCAGGGGAAGCTCCTGCATTGAGCATCTGCCCCCTGGTGGTCAGTGTGTGTCATAGTGACCAGTCATTCCCAGTTGTTCTGCTGTTAGGATCAATTTGCATATTACCCTTTTATTATATAGAAGGATATAAGCCTAGTGGATGGGTAAGGGCCTGCTGGTTTGCCCTGAAAGGTGTCCCGGATCAGGGTGGGGGGTCCCACTGGGGTTTCTGGCCAGCTTCGGTGAGGGGCTGAGGGCTGTTTTCAGACTGGCCACAACCCCTTCAGGGTGGAGGTCCCTGCTGGGGTGCCTGCCCAGCCTGGCTGAGGGGTTGAGGGCCATTTTCAGGCTGGCCAAGCCCTCCAGCATGGACCCTCACCCCATGAGTGTGGGGCCATCCTGGGTGAGGGGCTGATGGCTATTTGCAGGCTGGCCACAGCCCTCAGCAACCCAAGCTCCCATCGAGGCTATCTGGAAGCAGGTATATAGGGTTTATTTATCTTCTATAATTGAAACTTTGTTGCCTTGAGTGGGCCACAGCTGGCCTAGGCAGGCAGCTTCCTCCATCACCGGGGCAACAAAGACTCCTGTTTGCTCCAGCTCTGTGGCTGCCGGCCGCCATCTTGGTTGGGTTAATTTGCATATAGTCACTCTGATTGGCTGGTGGGTGTGGCTTGGAATGTAGCGGAGTGATGCAATTAGCGTATTACTCTTTTATTAGATTAGATAGTATTCCACTCTTCAGAAGACATTGTTTCTTATCTCATTTACTCTTCACAACAATCATATTGGGTTAAGTCTTATTTAGTGGGGGGAAGAAATAAAGTACTTAAAGTGATTTAAAATCAACTTAAAAGAAAAGTTTGAGTATATGGAAATATCAAGGGGTTTTCTGTCACCTTGGGAAAGTTTGCCATTTTCCTGTATTAGAAGATAACAGGATGAGGGATGCTAACTACTTTTGCCTGACCTTCAGCTATGATGTCTTTTGGCAACATTTTGTGTTCAGATGTACATCAACCAAATTCACACACCTGGCAAAAAGAAAAGAAAATAGTGTTCCAATATTTAAATATACAATAAAAAGTTACTCTTGCAAGTCCTAGAACACTTGAAGTCCTTTTAATCATCACGGACTCTTTCTGTAAACAAATCTTTATGAGAGTTTTATTGGTCTGAATAGCTGGGCAATGCCATATTAGTCCCTAAATTCTCATTGGCTTAGCATCACAAAAGCTTATGTCTTGGTTATTCATTATCTAATGTGGGTTGGAGAGTCTGTTCCAGCCAATAACTGGTGATCCAGGTGCTCTCGTGTTTTATATACCATTTTAACAGGTGGCCTCCTTGGTAACCAGCCTCCAAGGTAACTCCTGACATTCCTTATTTTCTGGTCTTCACATCCTTGTGGAATCCTTTTCCACATGGTGCCAGGATTGCTCTGGGTGATCGGCAACATACAGCACAAGTGATAGTATATATCTTTCAAGATTAGAGCTTTATAAGCGATGACAGCTTCTGCCTTGAGTTTTCACTCTCTCGCTCTCGGATTTCTTGCCCTGGAGAAAGTAAGATGTCTCATTGAAAGTTTCCTATATGATAAAAAATGGAAATATCCATCCAATATCCATAGAGGAAATGTGGCCTCTAACAACCACATGTATGATCTTGAAAGCAAATCCTTCAGCCAGATGGAGTCTTGAGATGACTGTGATTGCACTTGACTGAAATTTAACAGGCTCTGAGACAGAACAGTTGGGCTAAGTTTTTTGCAGGTTCCTGACCCTTTAGAAGGGTATGTAAGATAATACATTTGTTGTTTTATTATTATTACTAGAAGCCCAGTACACGAAATTCATGCATGGGTAGGGTCCCTATGCCTAGCCAGCAATCAGGGCCAATTGGGACCTTCCAGCTGCCAGCCAGGGCCTTCTATCCCCCAGCTGCCAGCTGCCAACTGGGGCATTCCTTCATTCCACTCCACCCCCTGTTGGTCAGTGCACATTACAGCAAGCAGTCAAACTCCCAGTCAGTCAAACTTCTGAAGGGACAATTTGCATATTAGCCTTTTATTCCATAGGATTTTTTAATTTGGAGATAAGTTGTCACCTAGTGTCTTAAATTGTCATGGTAGAAGTGTGAACTAGAAAAAATATACTGGCTTCCAACTACTTTCGCCCAGAAGCTACACATGTCAATTTTTCCTCATGATCACTTGGCCAAAACCAATCACATGCTATCACCCTAATCTGCAAGAGCAGCTGAAAGGTATAATGAAACCTTATATCTGTCATGTAAACTATACAATAGTTAAAATAATTTTTTAATAGAATGGGGGCAATGGAGGGGGGGTAATGTGGGGATAAGGACATGTATGTAATAACTTAATAGAAAATTAAAAAAATTTTTTTAACTTGAATAGTTTCAGAACAAGGAAATTTAAAGGGATTGTACTTAATGGCATATGGCTAAAATAACCTGATAAATATATCCACTTCACATTTTGAATATCTGCCAATAAAAGTAACTTAAAATATTGGGAAACTTTGCTAAATTAATTACTATGCTAAAAATCTAGGGTACAAAGATATTAGAAGCCAAGGAACCTACACTCCAGTTGGAGAGAGAAACATATCAATAGGTTATTTCAATATATTGTGTCAAGTGTTCTGACAGATGATTGTAGGATATAGTGAAAGCCTGGAAGAAGGGCACTCCATTCCAATCGGGGGATTAGAGAAAGACCAGGAGAGGATGATGCCCACACTGAGTTCTAATGCATAAATTCAAGTCATACAAGTGAAGAAAATTGGGTGAGGATGTTCTCAGCAGAGGAAACAACATGAGCAAAATCAGAGGTGCGTGAAATAGCGTGGGATATGAAGGGGGTGTTAAGCAATTGAGTAACTCAAGTGTAACTGCAGACAAGGAGAGTCTAGAGGTAAGGCTGGAGCATTAGATAAGGGTTGGGTCACGAAAGGCCTTGTGTACGAGGCTGAGGATCTTGGCTGGCACTGACACTGTAATTTAAAGGGAGCCTTAGAGTTTTTAAGGAGAGTGCTGCCATTGGTTCGCATTTTTTTTTCATGAGAGCATTCTGGGCTTAATGTAACGAATAAACCCCAAAGGAGGAAGACTTGTAAAGGTTTTACACTGGAATTTGAGTCCTGTTTGGGGCTCATTAAATCAAGTCTACTTCAATGAAAAAAAATTGATAATAAAAGACAATCAAAGTTATATAAGTAATTATTTCCATAAGGTTTTCTACATGCTATATAAGGAGGGAAATGAAAAAAGAAGAGAGGGAGAAAATAGAGACAAAAATAAAGGAAGGGGAAAGGAAGAAGACTAAAATATAGGAAAAACTTGCTATTTTTGCTTTGCTGAATATTTAAATTTGAGAAATTTCTGTTTACATGATTTTTCATATTATTTTCCTAAAAGATGTATGTATAAATATTACATGTCATGGCTTTATTACTATTTTCCAATATTCTATACACTTTTTACTAAAATAATTTTTATAGTAACTTATTGTGGAGATTTCAAAAAGTTACTGTACTCCTTGCCACCTTGGCCTTTAGATCTTTTTTAGCCTCATACTTAGACCCAAAAGATGTAAACTTTGAGATATAATAAACATTTTTTATATATTCAAATGAAATCCCCAATTTTAGCTCTGACTTAATTGCACTTTTCTAACGTTCATTTGAAAATTTATTCTAAATGGCATTTTTATCATTTAAATAATCAAAGGAGATATCACATTGACCACAGATCATTCCTAAGGGAATTACAGGGAACATTTCTCTACAAGTTGACATGGTAACACTTCAAAATTTCTAAAACTATGGTTAGTTGAAACATTTTACACGGTAGAATATAGAGATGTTGTTTTATAAAGTTAGCATCTGAAATTTATATAATGTTATTAACCAATGTTAAACCCAATAAATTTGTTTTTTAAAATGAAAATAAAAAATACATACAAAATTTTTAAAAACACATTTATTTGCTATTTCTAGTTCACATTGGAAATACACTGGTGGGATTAAATATTGTAATATACTTTTTTTGTTTGCTTTGTTAATGCTCACCTAAGGGTATTTTTTCCATTGATTTTTAGAGAGTATAGAAGGAGGATGAGAGGGAAGGAAAAAGAGAAAGAGAGAGAGGGAAAGAGAGAGAGAGAGAAATATATAGAGAGAAACATCAATGTGAGAGAGACACATTGATTGGTTACCGCCTCAGGAGCCCCATCCAGGGCCAGGGGTTGAATCTGCAACCTTTTAGTGTACAATCCAATGCTCTAACCACTGAGAAGGGCTGCAATGTTCTTTTCTAAATTTTTTAGTAAGTTTTTTTTATTCCTACTGAGTGACTCCAAAGTGAATTTATAAAGGGACAGTTTATAACCATGTGTGGCCTTGATTTTATCAGTACATTGCTAGAAATGGAGTCAAAAAGGCACTGAAAAGAATTCATTTCATCAGTTTAGAGTAAATTTGATGAGTCATCCACTTTGTTGGAGAACTACATGCTTATAAATACCATTTTGAAGCCAGTTCATATTTTTTTTTTAAATGTGAAGATTGTGCTAATCTTTGTGGATAGAAGTACAAAGATATGGCTAAGTGCTTATGAAACCATTTTGACATTGGGTGAAACTGAGTCAGCTTTTCATTATGATAAAATATCTTAAAACTTAATCTCTTCAATGAGAATACTTCATTTAAAGTTCTCCAATTTTAGAAAGCTTTAAGAAAATACATTAACAAATCTCACTAGCTGGTATAAGAAAGGCCTTGATAATTATTGGAACAGTTACATGCTTGGTCTTGATATATATTTCAGACAACCAAAGCCTAGAATGACCTTCTTCTGTAAAGTCATCAGAGATGGTGATGGTGACTCATAGATTCCTGAAAGTCAGTAACCCTAGTTCATAGACATACGGTTTATTTTTCCTGGGTATAAAGGGCTTTGCCACTAATCAGTAAAAGGAAGCCAAAGTATCTCAGTGGAAAAGAGAAATAATTTAATAACTTTAAAAATCATAAATAAAAACCTGCATGCGCACACATACACAGAGACACATTTGGGGGATTACATTATATAGCTAATAGGATTTTAATACACCTTAGTTTTTTTTCATGCGGGTGTAAAAAGCTACCCTCTGAACTTTAAAAATGCCAAAACTGGCCTTGACTTTTCCAAAGTCAAAATATATTTTCAATTATTCTCTGAGTAAAATAACTAGCTTTTAGGGAAGCAAATAAGATTAATACAGTAGAGATGAGTAAGTCCTTGAATTAACATTCACACAAGAAGGAGCATCTCGATCTCTTGATCATTGTAGCATAAGTTAATTCCCTTGGACAGAGTCGATATATTCCTGCTCACAATCTCTAACCCCTTTGACCCTCTCACAGCCGGCTCCTTCTCAGATCACATGTCACACCTTCAGACAAGGTCTCTATGAAGGGCCAATCAGAATTAACGCCCCCTCCCTTGTACTATGATACCATCCCATTTTACATTTGCCATTGAATGTATTACTATTTGAAATTCTACTCTTGATGCACTTGTTCATTTTTCTGTGTGTCCCTCAAGTATCATGTAAGTTCCAGGAGGAGAGGCCTTTTATTTTTCTTTCTGGCAGGTGCATCCTCAGTGTCTAGAACAGCGCTAAGCATGCAGCAATTGTTAGCTACCAACTGAATTAGACTTCCACCAGGAGAAATACTTTAGTGATGAGTACATTTTTTTAAAAAAAGCATCACAGGCTTGAAATTCTTTGATATAAACATTTAAAATAAAAAAATTCAGTAATTTGAATTATGTTTGTGATAATTTTGGTCAATATCTGAAGGAACACACATTTTAAAATGAATATTACATAATGACTAAAGTAATGATTCCGGAGAACATTTGCAAATCTCTTGCCAGCACTGAAATCCCCTGGACATTAACATGAAACTGTTTGGCTCTTGTCATGAAAAACAAGTGGGATTTGCAAACAGCGCAGGTTTTTGTTTTCCCCCCTCAAGAAAGTTATACCAAGATCCTTCCACATAACATGATGTATTTCTGTAATAACTGAGGAGAATGTGTGATGTATGAAATTCTTAAGCCCCCTTTGCTCTTTGTTTCGAAGTAATTCTTATTGGTGGTTGTTGTTGTTTTGAAAGTCTAAGGAAACATTTGTGATCCAGATGCAGTAAGACAACTGAGACTGAAAGTTACCAGGAGTTCACACTTTCTGCAATAAAAAGGGCCAAGCATACCCTCATCTGAGCTCATGAGGTTTCAGGAATGCCCACAGTGCCTCAGCGTTAGGAATCCTTTGTCATCCTGCCTATTGCCAGTGACATAACAATTCTGGTTACCTTGAGATGAAGCACAAGAGCAGTGTTGGGAATAGCTAAATAGTTCTAGACACTTTTTTATTGAGGAAGAAGAAAAACCTAAACCATTTTTACTAACTCTGGGCCTCAGTTTCCTGAAATATTCATCAATTTATAAAATTTTAACCATCAAAGTGCTGTCTTGCCCGGAGAAGGGCGGCATTGCTAATTTTGGCAGACGCTTAACCAATTAAACCAATTTGATCAATTTTTCTCATTATTGTAAATCAAATAAATTACAGTAGAATTTATACATTAAGCTTTTTCGGGGTGTTATATTGCTCTAATTAGATAACTCTTCAACGTTTTAGTCAATCCTACAACAACCTATGTGATTTGGCTATTAGTCGCTCTTTTTCCCAGGTATTAAGTAACATTAAATATTCCCATTTAATATTAGAGAGCTGCTATTGTGCTGTTGGAACAGTTTCCGGTATTATCACTTTGCTTCCCCAAAGGATGAGAACACTAAATAAACACCATGTTTTGTTCCCCATTTCCATTTCTCCTTGGGTAGTGAAACTATTCTAGTGTGCATAATAAAAATATAAAGTGGGTAATTAAAAAAACCCGCAAATACTCCTGCGCAGTTTTGTAAACTCATCTGAAAGGGTCTGGAGTTTCGGGGACTAATCACCACTCCCCGGGGATCTGTCACTCATTGAAGGTACCTGGCCACAGAGAGGGGAAGAGGAGTGGCCGCAAAAGTCAAGCCTGGCACAGATTTTTCTCTCCTGGTAAACAGGAGTGCATCAGACTTCTCTGAGTGCTCATCACAATCAGCAACAATGGCAGTATCTGCAGAATGTTGGTTTGAAGTCAAGAAAATAGATCTTTAGCATCCAAAAGGAGGTAAAAGGAACTTAGAAAAGCAAAGGATTCTGTCCAAAAGGAGGTAAAAGAAACATAGAAAAGCAAAGGATTCCGTCCAACAGTAGCAGCAAAATGTGCACACACACACACACACACATAAAGCAACCTGAATCAACACACAGGTTTCTTAGGGCTTATCTAATTTGGAGCTATTTCCTTTTTTTTTATTTCATTCAGCAAATATTTATTGAACACCCACACCATGTAATGCGTTCTATTACATTCTGTGGAGGAAGCACAGAAGTGAATGAGACATGCTGCTTACCTACCAGGAATTTCTAATCTTGTGGGAGAGACTAGCGTGTAAACAATAGACGACAGTATGAGGGTTACTGAAGAGGCATGCACGCTAAGTGTTAGAGCATGGAAACACGAAAATTGGATCTGAAAGTACTCCTTTCGCTTAGTAGGTAGCATTTGAGGTATTGTTGGCATGTGAGTATAATTTTGAAAAGTTCCAAAGGATGAAAAGAAATTATACTAATTTGATGAAGTCACCAGAGTAAATTTACGGTTGCTTGCAAATATAGAAATAATTATGCTGAAAATGTCATTCAGGGAATTCCAGTAAAACACAGGCGTTCGTGAATATTTTGGGGTAATTTCAAGTAACAGAGACTTCAAGTAATTTCTCCGATGCTTTGTATTGCTTTTCTGGCCTTCTTTATTCTGTGGGTATCTGCCATACAGATACCTGTTATATTGTATCATGGTACATTCAATGTAAAAAGGGTAAAATCCTGGACTTGTTTGAAAATAAGTTTTGAGGTACTAGAGTGCCCACATGAAGATAGTCTAGGGCAATGGAAAGAAGTGAAAGTTATGTGAGACCACTTATTGGGAAACCAGTTCACAGCCTGTTGAGATTTTTCACAAAAGTGATTGTAGGGTAAAACCAAAGCAGTGGAGTTGAATAGGAAAAACAATGAAACAAATATGCAGGACACTCTGGGGATGGATACTGGCAACCCATCAAATGTAAGGACTTGATGTAAGGTGACCAGATGTCCCGCCTTTGGCGGGACAGTCCTGATTTTTAACAATTTGCCCTGTGTCCCGCGACATTTTAAAAAAGTCCCAATTTTTAGAAAGAGACATATGTACTACTCTTTGTAATATTTTAAGTAATAAAAAAAAAGACACCCCCCGGTCAATGGTGTCCTGCTTTACCAATGTTAAAATCTGGTAATTTGATGGGAACAGAAAATAATCTTCTGAGTAATAGATATTTTTGCCAAAAGAAAGAATATTAATCATCTCATTTGTCTTTTTCTTATCATAGAAACTATAGAAAGAAAAGCAAGTGTTGTGAGGAGAGGGGTAATCATGAATTTGGCCAAGGCAGATTGAGTTAGAATTACTAGAGGAATATACATAGCTGTTCCATAAGAAGTAGGACTTGCTTTGCCACATGCCACTTACAATTAATTAGCTACTCAGAGATCTTCTTTTTCTTTTCGGATAAGCAAGTAATCTACACAGTTTATGTGAGAATTATGTCTTCACAGTTTATGTGAGAATTATGTCTTCACAGTTTATGTGAAAATTATGTCTTCTGGGATAATTAAAAGCATGAAAAGAAATATACATTTGTTAATACGTGAATCAAGTGGCAAGTTCTTTTTTTGCAACACTAAAATTTATTTATTTATTTTTTATTGATTAAGGTATTACATATGTGTCCTTATTGCCCCACTACCCCCCACCCCCCAATCATGCCCTCACCCTCACCCCCTATTGTCTGCATCCATTGGTTATGCTTACACGCATGCATACAAGTCCTTTGATTGATCTCTCCCTCTTACCCCCACCCTCCCCTTTCTTCCCTTCCCTCTGAGGTTTGACGGTCTGCTGGATGCTTCTCTGTCTCTGAATCTGTTTTTGTTCACCAGTTTTTGTTGTTGATTATATTCTACAAGTGAGTGAGATCATATGATACTTATCTTTCTCTGAGTTTGCTTAGCATAATGCTCTCCAGCTTCATCCATGCTGTTGCAAATGTAAGAGTTCCTTCTTTTATACCATAGCGTAGTATTCCATTGTGTAGATGTACCACAGTTTTCTAATCCACTCACCTGCTGATGGGCACTTAGGCTGTTTCCAAATCCTAGCTATGATGAATTGTGCTGCTATGAACATAGGGGTGCATTTATCCTTTCTGATTGGTATTTCTAGTTTCTTGGGATATATTCCTAGAAGTGGAATCACTGAGTCAAATGGAAGTTCCACTTTTAGATTTTTTTAAGGAAACTCCGTACTGTTCTCCACAGTGTCTGCACCAGTCTTCATTCCCACCAGCAGCTATTATGTATCCTTAGCAGCTAAATGAAATAGGCAAAACTCCTTCCTTTAGGAAATCCATATTCTAGTAGTGTCATTTAAGATATATTTTGACAATAAGGCCAATAGGATTTGCTAATGGATTGCATATGGATGTGAGGAAAAGAGAGGAGTCAACTTTACTATGACAAGTAAATGTATATTGGTGCAATTTATTGAGATGTGGGATGCTGGGGAGGAGCAGGTTTAAAGTAGGGAAGGGGAGAAAATCAAAAGAACTATACATTTTGAGATAGCTCATTTGAATATAAAATCAGGAGTTTAAGCATTAAGTCAGATGAAGTAAACCTGTGATTTGTAATCAGTCATCTTTTATGTCCATATTTTTTTTACATATCCCCCATAGATATCAAAGACTATAGGAGGAACTGGGTAGTGAATACAAACATTTTTTGTACATGTTATTTTACTCTTGGCTTTCTCCTTTGTGATATTACTAGAGGCATGGTGCACGAAATTTGTGCATGGAGTGGGAGTGGAGGGTGGGGGTGGTGTCCCCCCCAACTGTCCTCCCCTGCAGGCCTGGGTCCCTCCAACTGCCCTCTCTTGCTGACCATCTTGTGGCGGCCATCTTTGACCACATGGGAGCAGCCATCTTGTCAATTTGCATATTATGCTTTTATTAGATAGGATCACAAATATATTTCCTTAAACTGGGAAAGGATCACCTTGCAACATGAATGAAGAAACAAAAAATTAGGGTGCATAGGAAAAATTTTGTTGCAGGGCCCATGCCAGACTTATTGAGTCTGGTTTATGGGGTGGTGACTCTAGAATTTTTTTTTGAAATATATTTTTTATTGATTTCAGAGAGGAATGGAGAGGGAGAGGAAGATAGAAACCTCAATGATGAGAGCATATCATTGATTGGCTGCCTCCTATATGCCCCCTCCTGGGGATCAAGTCTGCATTCAGAGCATGTGCCCTTTACCAGAATGGAACCTGGGATTCTTCAGTCTGCAGGCCAACACTCTATCCACTGAGCCAAACCAGCTAGGGCTAGAATTGGCATTTCCAGAAAAGCCCCAGTACATTGAGATGAGAATCCCTGCCAAAGTAAAAGGTAAAGTAAGCATCCTGTTATATGAGGCCTCCTATATTTAGAGGTGAGCTTGAAAGCCAGGTAATTTTACATTTAACACAAATTAAAGAGAGCCTATAATGAACTATCAGAAGAGAGAAGATGAAAAGACTTGACTTGAAATGGGATTAGACAGAAAATGCAGCAAGAAGGTGATAAATTAGAAAAAAACAACAGCAAAGCGTTGAGAGTGTGAGAGTCCCAAAAGTCCAGTGATAACTATGAAGTAATACTTACTTAACATTTTGAGCAGAGGCAGCAGTGGGCACATTGGCTCAATTTATCATTGTTGTAGTCAGTACACATTGTTTGTTACCCAACTTTACCCAAAAAGGACATTTTAGAAGTCTGGCATGATGAGCAGAATTCACTGCAAACAGAATTAGTAATGCAATGATTTAGAAAAATTCTAGAGAAAAATAGAATTAGTACTGCAAAGGTTTTTCTTTCTTTATTCTGCATTTTTTAATTTATGATTTCTATGTGAAGTCATTCTTTCAGATTAAAAATGAAATTTACTTCCTATTCCTGTGTCCCTAGAACCATGAATAAAATCTACACATATATTTTATGACTAATAAATGTAGCTAATTGGTTATATCATGGAAGGAATCTGAGGTTTGCTATGAAAAGGTGTTTGATAACACAAAAGCAGATGAAAGACTGGCTTTGATTTAGATCCAGTAATTTTTATTTATCTAGTAGAATAAAAGAGTAATATGCTAATTGTGTCACTCTGCTACATTCCAAGCCACGCCCACCAGACAATCAGAGTGACTATATGCAAATTAACCCAACCAAGATGGCGGCTGGCAGCCACAGAGCTGGAGCAAACAGGAGGCTTCATTGCCCTGGCAATGGAGGAAGCTGCCTGCCTAGGCCAGCTGTGGCCTCCACTCAAGGCAACAAAGTTTCAATTATAGAAGATAAATAAATCCCATATACCTGCTTCCAGATAGCCTCGCTGGGAGCTTGGGTTGCTGGGGGCTGTGGCCAGCCTGAAAACAGCCATCAGCCCCTCACCCAGGATATCCCCACCCTCATGGAATGAGGGTCTCTGCTGGGGTGTTGGCCAGCCTGAAAATGGCCCTCAACCCCTCACCCAGGCTGGTCAGGAACCCCAGTGGGACCCCACTCTTATCCAGGACACCCTTCAGGGCAAACCAGCTGCCCCCCCCCCAATGCACCAGTTCTCTATCCTATATAATAAAAGGATAATATGCAAATTGACCCTAAGAGCAGAACCACAGGGAATGAGTGGTCACTATGACACACATTGACCACCAGGAAGCAGACACACAATGCAGGAGCTGCCCCTGGTGGTCAGTGCACTCCCACAGGGGGAGCTCTGCTCAGCCACAAACCAGGCTGGCAGCTGCCAGTACAGCAGTGGTGGTGGGAGCCTCTCCTACCTCCCTCAGCAGCGCTAAGGATATCCAACTGCAGCTTAGACCTACTCTCTGCTGGCAAGTGGACATCCCCTGAGGGCTCCCAGGCAACCATAGGGATGTCTGACTGCCAGCTTAGGCCTGATCTCCTGGGAAGTGGGCCTAAACCAGCAGGTAGACATCACCCAAGGGTTCCCAGACTGCAAGAGGGCACAGGCCAGGCTGAGGAACCCCGCCCCAAGTGCACAAATTTTTGTTCACAGGGTCTCTAGTTCAATTATAAATGTGAGAAGTTGTTAGTTACAGAATAAAAACTATTATGTTCGTAGGATTTTCTGAAATTCTAAACTCAACAACTTTTTGGCCATGATATTGAAGATATGGAAATACTGGATGGATATGGATGAAGACAAGAAATAAAAACTTTCCTCCAAGGGCTTGTCTGCAATAAAGTTTGAGAAATTTAGCTTTTCACTGAAATAGGCTTAATCCTCCAGATATAAACAAGGAGGAAACATAAGCCTCTGGGAAGCTCTATCTAAATCCACTGCAGACAGATGGTTACCTACCCTTTTCTTCAATATATTGAAGTTCGCAAATATTCCACTTCTAAAAAGTAGGTGTTACAAAAATATTGTGAAAGTTTATAAAACTTGAGACATATTTGGTTATACTTGGTAAGAGAAGAGACATTTTAATTATGGACGATAACAGTTCATATTTGGAATATGTAAGTCTAAATTTCGCCTGTACATTACATATATGTTGCATAGAAACATAAAAATGTGGGTATACTCCCATGTATTTTAAGGAGTTAGTGGCATTCGTTATAGATAATTTAATTCTCCTTTATATTCAGTTGAAGCTATTCAAATTTAAATTTTTCATTTGCATTTCAAGAAAAATATTTAGGATCTATCTTGGCTTTTATGAAGAAAGCTGTTATCTTCAACTCTCCTGCAAATGGATTCCAGGTTATTATTATTTTTTATTTACTTAGCATAGTGATTTAAGTATTGACTGATAAACATATTAAACTCATTCTTTACTCAATCTAATTGTCTTCCTCTTTGCAAGCAATCTCTAAGTATTACATGTTAATCTGAATACCTTGAATATATCTTCTGAACAGGATACATGTTGTAGTTTTATGAGCATCTTTCTATTCAACATTCTAATTAAATGTTTAAAAGTCCTATTTTTAGCATTGTATTAGCATAAGAAAATATGATCTGTGCTCAGATTTTAAAAGTAAAAAAAAATTACTGAAGGTTTCTGAATAATGATACAAGGTCATAGGAAGTGATTCATTCAGAAGGTCATGGACTGCCATTTTCTTCAGGGAAAATGTCAGCCTATGAAGCCTGAATCCTGATGTTCCCCAGAGATCTAATGTGGGTGGTCTGCTTATGTGGAATAGGTATCAATGAAATCTGGGAAATGAAGAATATTCATTCATTCATTCATTCATTCATTCTTAAAACAATTATTAGGCATCTATTTATTGCCAGGCACTCTCCTTGATACCAGAAAAAAACAAGTAAAAGAAAGATACCATTTTTTTTTTCATGGAGTTAGCAGTGTCCCAAAAAAGACAGAAATATAATATATTAAAAAACAACAACACAATGCTGTATCTACTATTAAGTAGATATGAATAGTGTAGTGAAATGTAAGATCTAATGTATAAAATAAACTTAGCAAATGAGAAGAAAACATTAACACTGGAGCCCTGAGCATCAAGGAAATAAATGGCAGGAGAGATAAAAAATGAAGCAAAAAAAAAAAAAAATGCTACTGAGGCAGGGTACAAGCAAGCCAAATGTTTGCTACCTCCAGCCTTTAGTATTCTCAGAAAGACAAAAAAAAAAAAAAAAAAAGTCTGTGACCCTGAGAATTGTTTCCCCCTTTTTCTACATGCAGAAAACCTTGGAGTTTATTCACCTCTCTGGCAAACCACAATTTATGGAGGAATTCCCACTGTCTTCATCCCAAACTCCTGTTTACCTTTGATACTTTTTGTTGTTAATTCTCACTGGAGGCTAATCTTTTATCCTTTGATTTTCAGAGAGTGGAAGGGAGGGGAAAGACAGAGAGAGAAACATCGATGTGAGACACATGAACTGATTTGCCGCCCCATGAGCCTCGACTGGGGCCGGCCGGGATTGAGCCTGCAGCTGAGGTCCATGCCCTTGTCCAGAATCACACCTGGGGCTCTTCAATCCTTGGGCTGATGCTCTAACTACTGAGCAATAAAAGGCTAGGGCTACCTGTGAGACTTGATCAAAGTATCATTATCTCCAAATTTCTCATCAAATGTAATAGTTTGGCTTTTTATTATTATTTTCTTTTAAATGACTTAAAAAATAAGTCATTTAGAGTTAGCATCATTAATTTTATCAATGTAGGACTACAATACTGCAGAGTTGGTTCCATGAATGAATGCTTATATCCTTTGCTTTCTGACTTGTGTGTGCCTTTTCTTCTTTTGTTGCTGCCTTAAGACTACTTCTCAACTTTTTCCTCCTCAGCAATGGGACATAAATGGGTAAAAGTCTTAAGTTGGTTGTCTGCCCCAATAACATTAGGCAAAATTTTATTTATTTTTTTCAAAACAGGTTTAAAAATAGTGAACTAAAAATGTTTTGTTTCCTTTGTCTAAGTTCCGTTTATTTTCCGTGGTCATAAATAGTTGAGTTACAAGGACAGTGTCTCCTAATTTCTATTACTAACTTAATATTATTAGGAAAGGTAATAGAAAGTTATAAATCTTAGAATGTGGTTCCTATTGCTAGGGTAAAGCCTTAGGTTTTGCTTAGCTTTGGGCTGAATATACTATTATTGGAACTATTGGTTATTTGCAAGTTCATTTACTTAAAATACTAATAGGAGAATGTACAGGTATAGGCAAAAGTAAGTTTACAGTTGTGAATACACGAAACACAGAGTGTATTCTTGTGTTGTTATAATCATAACCTGCATATCTTTTTCCATAAGAACAACTGTAAACCTACTGTTTCCCAAGCCTGATTTATGTGAATTATCTATGTGACTTCCCTTTAAAAGAGAATAATGCTTTATTTTTTAACAATAGTAAATGAAGTAGAATTCATTTTAAACATGTTCTTCATATTACAACTCATTCTCTTTTTAAAAATAACAAGTATGTCATCAGGAAACTGATCACTTAGTGAAATTTAGTAAATAACTTAATATGTAATTAAACATGGATGTTTATTTTCAAACTAGAGGCCCGGTGCACAAAAATTTGTGCACTCAGGGGGTCTCTCAGCCTGGCCTGTGCCCTCTTGCAGTCTGGGACCTCTCGGGGGATGTCTACCTGCTGGCATGCTGGCCAGCCTGGGTGAGGGGCTGAGGGTCGTTTTCAGGCTGCACACAACCCCTTCAGTGTTCAGGTCCCTACTGGGGTGCCTTGCTTGAAGCAGGTATCTGGGGTTTGTTTATCTTCTATAATTGAAACTTTGTAGCCTTGAGTAGAGCTCAGGGACCACAGGACCCTGGCTTCCTCCGTTGCCCGGGGCAACTCCAGCTTCGTGGCTGCCACCATCTTATTTGAGTTAATTTGCATATTTGCTCCTGATTGGTGGGCGTGGCTTGTGGGTGTAACAGAGTGGCTTAATTTGCATATTACTCTTTTATTAGATTAGATTAGAAAATATATCTGAGATGCTAACTAATCAGCAAATTAGGTGTTATTTCTATTTCATTAACATGATAGGTCATAAAATTAATATTAGGGTCTAATCTAAACTAATAAAAGTGAAATATTAAAATTAACCGTTTCTCCGAGACGGGTAAGCCACGCCCACCAGCCAATCAGAGCTGCTGTATGCAAATTAGCCCAGCCAAGATGGCGGAGGCTGCAGCCCTGTTGTGCGGCTTCTCCAGGGCTGCGGCCTCCGCCATCTTGGGAGCCTCCTGCCTGAGAAGGCATCCAGCGCCTTGGGCCTGCAGATGCCTTTCCAGGCGGAAGCCGGGGTGGGGGGAGGCGGGCACCAGGCGGCTGCCCGCGCCCAGGAAGGCTCCCGAGGCTCAGCCTTCCTGGGCGCGGGGGCGGGGCAGCCGGATCCCCGCGGCCCCGCAGCCCCGGGAGCGTTCCGGGGCGCGGGGGACGAGGTGGTCGGACCCCTCAGCCCCGCTGCCTCGGGAGCGTTCCGGGGTGCGGGGACGAGGCGATCGGACCCCCTTAGCCCCGCTGCCTCAGGAGTGTTCCCGGGCGTGGGAGCGGGGCAGCCGGATCCCCTCAGCCCTGCCGCCTCGGCAGCGTTCTGGGGCACGGGAGCGGGGCAGCCGGATCCCCTCAGCCCTGCCGCCTGGGCAGCGTTCAGGGGCGCGGGGACGGGGCAGCCGGATCCCCGCGGCCCCACCGCCTGGGGAGCTTTCCCGGGCGGGCGCAGGGTCGAGGCGGTCAGATCCCCGCAGGCCCGCTGCTGCAGCCTCGACTTCCTGGGCGGGAGCCTTCCGGGGCGCGCGGGGAACAGGTGGCCGGACCCCTGCGGCTCCCACCT
>PVJC01005710.1:35696-58086 GCA_004026665.1 Murina feae
TTGATTTGCATCTCTCGGATGATTAGTGACTTTGAGCATGTTTTCATATGTCTCTTGGCTTTCTGAATGTCCTCTTTTGAAAAGTGTCTGTTTAGGTCCTTTGCCCATTTTTTGATTGGATTGTTTGTCTTCTTTTTGTTAACTTGTATGAGTTCCCTATAAATGTTGGAGATTAAACTTTTATCAGTGATAACATTGGTAAATATGTTCTCCCATGTAGTGGGCTTTCTTGTTGTTTTGCTGATGGTTTCTTTTGCTGTGCAGAAGCTTTTTATTTTGATATAGTCCCATTTGTTTATTTTCTTTTTGGTTTCCAATGTCCTAGGGGCTGTATCAGTAAAGAAACCGCTTTGGCATAAGTCTGAGATTTTGTTGCCTTTGTATTCCTCTAGTATTTTTATGGTTTCCCGTTTTACATTTAAGTCCTTTATCCATTTTGAGTTTATGTTTGTGTATGGTGTAAGTTGGTGGTCTAGTTTCATTTTTTTGCATATATCTGTCCAATTTTCAGCACCATTTATTGAGGAGACTGTCTTGATTCCATTGTATGTAGTAAGAATATTATTTTTAAAAGCAATGGGAAAGCCCTAGCTGGTTTGGCTCGGTGGATAGAGTGTCAGCCTGCGGACTGAAAGGTCCTAGGTTCGATTCTGGTCAAGGGCACATGCCTAGGTTGCGGGCTTGGTCGCCAGTGGGGAGCATGCAGGATGCATCCGATCAATGATTCTCTCTCATCATTGATGTTTCTATCTCTCTCTCTCCCCCTTCCTCTCTGATTATATATATATATATATATATATATATACAATGGGAAAGTCTATACAAAATAAAATAATGAATTTAAGGATAATAGTTTTCAATGTCTCCTTTGTGCACATGAAAAATTTACCTTTGTTTTATTTAAAAAAAAAAGTAACAAGAAGATGTAATTGGAGATAATTTAAAACTAGTGAAAAAACCATTCACTATCATTGATGATGTGAGAAAAATATTACATTAAAATTCCAGGTTTCTCTTTTGTTTCTGTGAATGAAATGAAAAATTCATAAGGGAAGGATCTAATCAGTCTGTCAACAATCTAAATCCATCACAACATTATTCATTCACTGCACACTCTCAGTGTGTTCCGGACGTGAATGAATGCATTTTAAATACCTACACTGTGCTATGAACATGAATGAGAATAGTCGTGGTTAACGGTTGTCTTTGGTGCCTGAGGAACCTGGGTTCTGCCACTCGCTGCCCCAGGTAAACATTCCCGTTCATCTGCTTTCTCCACCTGGAACATCCACTCTGATTGCAGCAATCAAAAGGAAAATGTTTATCTTTTATGATCCTTTTGTAAAAAATTGTAGGTGAATCTAGATACACTTTTACTATATGTGTTCCCTACCCTTATAATGTTCTTTTTTAAAACATTCAAGTATACTTTATTTTTTGTGCCTGTTTGTTCTCTTGTTTCCTAAAATCCTTATTAGTAATTTTTCAAAGTGGAGCTTGCAAGCTTAATTCTGCAATGGTTGTTTTAAAATATATCAATTGTTTAGTAAAGGCATCCCTTGCTCTTTCTCCCTCTGTCCTGCTTGTAATTTTTCATGATTTCTTATACCTATTTCTAATTTTCCTGATTCTGTTCTCAAAATTAAAATCTATGGAGGAAGTTTTATTTTTGCCATTCATGAGAAGACACTTAGAATAATGTTGACTGTTCTTATCTACAATTACAGGCTCAATATATTTTATGTAATATTATCCTATATAATAAAGAGCTAATATGCTAATTAGACCAAACAGCCAAACGTCCTTCCCGACGAAGCCGGGGCTGCGAGGGGCTGCGAGGGCTGAGCCCCTTGCATGAATTTCATGCATTGGGACTCTAATATATTGTATAAATCTTATTCTGTATAATAGCTATCAGCATTTCCTTTGAATTCTGAATACATATTGACAAATTATTTGTTGTTTTTAATAATATAATTGATTGTATTATTCAACTATACTTATTCATATTTTGTTTTTCCAGGGTTAATATCTTGATTTTGATATACTTAATGGCTTTATGGATCCAAATTCCTCTTTCCTGGCAGACAATATAATTTTATTAGCTTTGTAAGTGAACATAAGATTGATTGGACATGACATTCTTTATTAATAAAGTTTTAATGTCTGATTCTATACACATTTGTCCAAATGTCTTTGCATTTTACTTCTGTGAAGAAATAATTTTAGTCAAACTTGCTCATTTTTCTCTCTCAGAAGTAACATGTTTTTATCCCTCCTTGGTAATCATTCATATTATATGAAACTAGGGACCCGGTGCACAAAAATTTGTGCATTTGGGAGGTCCATCAGCCCAACCTGTGCCCTCTCACAGTCTGGGACGCCTTTGGGGATGTCTATCTGCTGGTGTGCCTGGTCAGCCTGGGTGAGGGGCTGATGGCTGTTTGCAGGCTGTCCAAGTCCCCCAGTGTGGATCCTCACCCCATTGGAGTGTGGCCAGCCTGGGTGAGGGGCTGATAGCTGTTTGCAGGCTGGCCAAGCCCCCCAGTAACGTCACTCACTCCACTGGGGTGTGGCCAGGATGGGTGACAGGCTGATGGCTGTTTTCAGAATTTCAGTCTGCCCACAGTTCCCATCGACCCAAGGTCCCAGCAAGGCTGGCTGGACGCAGGTTTCTGGGGTTTGTTTATCTTCTATAATTGATACATTGTTCCTTCAAGCCAGGGCCTAGTAACGAAACCTCCTCTCTGCTTCAGCTCTGGCTTCTATAATGAAACAATGTTTAATTAGAAGTCAGGCCTGACCTGCTGTTTGCTTCAGCTCCTAAGATTGAAACATTTGTTGCAAATATGATGTTCCCTGGAGCAAGAGACGCCCAGGCAGCCCACAAACAGTTTCACTCCTGCTGCAACGGACGCTGCCTGTTTACTCAGGTCCCTGAGTGCCGGTCTTATATCTTGGCTGGGTTAATTTGCATATAGTCGCTCTGATTAGCTTGTGGGCATGGCTTAGGCATCCCGAAGAAATGGTTAATTTTAATATTACACTTTTATTAGTTAGGATTGTATGAATATGTGCCATCTGATCTGACTCTCATGTTTAGGAAATATTTCTATTCTTATTTTTGTAATAGTGAATATAATTATTTTTTAAATTTTTTAAATATATATTTTATTGATTTTTTACAGAAAGGAAAGGAAAGGGATAGAGAGTTAGTAACATTGATGAGAGAGCAACATTGATCAGTTGCCTCCTGCACACCCCCTACTGGGGATGTGCCCACAACCAAGGTATATGCCCTTGACCAGAATTGAACCTGGGACCCTTTAGTCCGCAGGCCAACGCTCTATCTTCTTAGCCAAACCAGTTAGGGCTGTGTATAATTCTTAAACTGTATCAGAGTCTGTTCTATTATCTTCTCTTACATAGTTTGATCTCATTCTCTTTTTCTATTGAATTCTGGGATGTTTCTCTTCACAGTGCTGATTCTAGATTACAGTGCCTCTGGGATGTGTTTAAATTCTTTCTTTAAACTTTGTCTCATTGTGCTATTTTTAATTCATCTACCTTTTGTTCTCTGTTTTCATCTTAGCTCATTCATGAATCCTTAGTCTTCTTCCAGAGGAGTCGCCATATTCCTTCATTTTTTGGAACAACTCAAACAAAATGTTTCCCATAATTTTTACCTGTTTCTTAGAATAATTTTTAACTCTGCCTTGTTTGTAAGTCGTCTGTGCAATGTTTTGGTTTTAGTCGTATATCTTTCTTCCCTCATCCCACAATTCATTTTTATATTTACAGACTGATATACAGTCCCCCCCCCCGCCGCCCCAATTATTTTTTTCAGAGGAGTTTTCCTTTTCATTCCTGCTCACTTGAGTGCTGGCAACTTTTCCTCCTCAGATTCAATACACATCATCAAGTTGATGAGTACAGAACCCACCTAAATGTATGAAATTCATTAGGCAGGCTTTCTAGGCTAGTATTGAAATATTTTCTCTATAATTATGTGATACTCTAACTCAACTAGAATTAGCTGTGTTTTTTAATTCTTAAAGTAAAGTTGAGTCTAGAGCATTGAATCATTCAGCAAACAGTGACCTCACCTCACTCTCACTTTCTTGAGTACCATTTGTATTTTTTTACTTGGATAAATAGAAACTTCTTTTCATTCCTTCCCGTTTGCCTCCATGTTGTGTGCTTGTATAGGTACAGAAAGAGTGAAACTGATGAGGGCAGCAATAAAGGTAGACACATTTGGTAAGTTTTCTGAAATTTTAGAGGATGACCATCTTCCTTTTTTGGTCATTGAAGCTTTTTATATCTTGGAATTGGGTGCAGACACAGCAGAGGTATCAGACTTTCTCTTTCTTCCTTAGTGCCATTTGTCCTGTCGTGCTTCAGGCAGAGAAGCATATGTAGCCCAGGAATTCCCATCCAGCTGCATCAGTGATGCAGTTAGTAAAATTCCATTCAGACTTAGAACTTTGCTGTTTCCTTTTCTCTGTGTTTAGGTCATGCTAAATATTCAGACAATCGTGAGCTTAGAGAAGATACATAAAAATACACATGTTCACTTCAAAAACACGTGTGAAATTCTAAACGTAAATTTTAGTGGCACAATTCTAATTTAAAATGAGATGATTTGTGTGCATTTATAAATATCTTATTAAATAGCAGAAATCATACATTAACAATTACTTTTCTTGCTTAGTAGCATTGATTTATTAGTAGTAAAATAAAATCTCAAACAAAAATAATTTGTTATGGGTATAAGTGAATCCATAAATTACATATAGAATGCTTAGGAGAAGTTTACATAAATTTGAGAGTTATACTTCACCTCCTACCTACCTGGAGGTTAATTTAATATTCTATACTTCAAGAAAATTTGGGGCATATTTAGTTTTACCAGATTATTTAGATATACAAACTGAAATTTTATAGTAAAGTATCTAGAAAATTAAACCAGAAACATCTATTAACATCTACTTATAAGTAGATGCTCAGATTTATGATATGGTTACCATTTTTGAAATAATTTTGACCATAGACATAAACACTAAATTTATTTCAGAAAAAATCTTAAGCTAATATAAGAAAAGAATTAGAGATAAAAATATTAAAAATTAAACATAAGTTTCTGCATTCACAGTGAAGATAAGATAAAGGCTGTATGAGAGCCCATAGCCTCTCAGATTTAAAAATAAGGGTAGAGAAAATATTTCAAATAACATAATATGGTAATTAAATTTTAAAGCAATGCTTTGATAATCTGAATAAAATAAGATTTCTTTCATTTCTATTTTTGCTATTCCAGCAGAAAATAATACTTTCTAGCTATATAGATCTGTTTCTTTTATTTCTACCACCAATACTTGCTAACTCTTTTTTTTGCCCATTCACAGAATTTAATCTCATTGGATAGTATTTATTGAATATAGTATTTGTGGAGGTGATATCTCCATTAAAGGAAGAGTCCATCTAAATCCTAGCCTTCATCATCTTGACCTTTCCATACATGTCTGACTTCAAGAGCTGATTTAATGAAATGACTTTTCTCTGGATAAATAAAACTCTGCCAAAAGTATGACAGGAACAAATGATATGAGGTGCAATACCCCTTATACACACACCAAATTTAAATTTCAGAGGCTCAAAGTTTACTAATGTAATATATTAACATCAAAGTTGTTTTAAATGCATTTCAATTCATTTCATAAAGTAAAAACAAGTGGTTTAGAAGGAAAAGTCACCATCCATTATTCAGAGTTCTCCAAGTATTATTAATATGTCCAAATTAGAATTGGAAGCACCGACATATTTAGATCCAAATACCCTAAAAACTCCCTCTCTAAAATGGCCTCTATACAGAGAGAAACTATGCCCTAAACTTTGCATTCTCTCTGTGGATGAGTATATAAAATAAAATTCCTCTCAGATAGAAATCTGTCCTTTGTCCTGCATATAAAAACTCATTCGACAAATAACACGCATAGCTCAAAGCTTGAGAAATAGTGTTTGTTGTTGTTTTTTATTACTTGCTATCTCTAATTAAACACTGGTATTCAATACTGTAGTCATGCTTTGGGTTTTCTTTTTTTTTTTTTTTTTGCTTTTTCCTTGTAGGTCTTATCTGTGCCTGTTTGTGTTAGAATTACAGGGGGGCGGAGACATGAACAAGCAGACACAATCCCGGCCCTTGTGGACTTCATTTCTATTGGGAATTGAGAGACGATGAACAAAAGCAGTAAAATGAATCTATACATTACATTTTTAGATGAAGTTAAATGCCATGAAAAAATGGGAGAGGAGTTAGGGAATGCCTGATGGATATGGGTTCACCTTACAATTGGATAGAGAAGTGCTCATTGAGAAGGAAACAAGTTCTTACGATTGCTTACAAGTTCTTATCAGATGTTCCATACAACCCTCAGCTGTATCTCAATGTCTAGCTCTCCAGTTTGACTTCCGATTTGTGTGACATTTTGCATAAATGCTTTTTCTGTGCTTTCTCTTCAGGGTTGTGCATAATTTTTCTTACTGTTTTTGCTCATTGTCTCTCAATTCCCAGTAGAGTGGCAGTACCATGGACCACACACCAGAAGCACTCTCAACGTATGACGCATAGTATTGGTGGGTAAATACCTCAACTTCTCTCCCTCCTGGGTGAGAAAAATCTGAGATGTGTTTTCTATAGTGTCACCATGAGGCCCACCCCCTCTTAATTAAGCTCAGCTTACTGACATCAGTATCTTGTCCCATGACATTGACATTATTTCTATTAATTTTCTCTCCTTCCAACCCCACTTCTTCATTTCTCACAGTATTTCTGGGGAACACTCTTCAAATAAATTACATTTGCTTGAATCATTTTTTAAAGATTTTTCTACTCAGGGAACCAGGCAGGGAGAGAGAGAGAGAGAGAGAGAGAGAGAGAGAGAGAGAGAGAGAGAGAGAGAGATAACATCATTAAAGTTGTTGCTAGAATTTAGAGATTTAAATATTCAAATTCAAGGATACCAAAATTTGACTTTCAGCTCTTTGAATTTGAGACGTCTATTAGATATCAAGTGCAGAGGCCACGTAGGTACTTATGCGAGTGGAATTTGGTAGGAAAGTCAAAGTTGAAGTTATATGTTTGGAAAGTGTCAGCAACTACTTGATGTTTAGTGAAGAACCCAGGTGAGATCACTAGGTGAATGAATGTAGATAAAGAAGAGAAAATATTCAAGGACTGAGATGTAGGGTATTTTAATAAATGTTAGGAAAACAACAAAACATTAGAGGAGACTGAAAAGAAGGGCCAGTGAGAAAGAAATCTAAGGGAGCAGAGGTACTTAACTATTTTAAGAGCTAAGGTATTTAGCTGTATCACAGGTTACTGAGATGTGGAATGAGAGTAGACCATGAGGGTTAGCACTGTAAGAATCATTAATAACCTGAAGGAGAATGCTTTTTGTTATAAGGAGACAGGGGAACAGTAAGTAGAGTGGATTCAAGAGAAAATATGAGAGAAATTAGAGACATTGATATAGATCGGTGATTTTTAACCTGTGGGTGCCTCAATAATTTTTAAAATCGATGCTTAGAGAGAGAGGAAGGGAGTGGGGGAGAGAAACATTGATGTGAGAGTGAAATATCAGTTGCTGCCTCATGCATACCCCCTACCAGGGTTCAAGCCCACAACCCAGGCATGTGCCCTGACCAGGAATTGAACTGGCAACCTTTTGGTGAACAGGACAATGCCAACCAACCGAGCCACAACTGCCAGGTTACAAGAATTTTAAGTCATACAGTTATTGACTATTTAGTCAAAGGTGCGGGCCTCTTTTCCCTTAGCTTGTCAAATATAAAATAGGAACAGCCAGCACAGTAGTCATCCAATGTGAATAAATCAAAATTATAACAATTTTTTTGTCAGATAGTCAAAAATATATATTTTGGGGTACTACAGAACTTTAGTAATTAGTTTATGTGTGCCACAAGATGAAAAAGGTTGAAAATTGCTGACATAGGAATAACGTCAGTGAGGTTTACAATTAAAGTAAGAAACAAGAAATCGGAAGTGGTTAAATAGCAGAATAGTCTGGAGTGATTTCTGGAGATTTTTTGTTGGTTGGTTCATATCTTTGCTTTTTAGGTGAGATAAATATCACCATTGGTATTTATATCCATGCTTTTGTTCTCGTTCTGGCTGCTTGTGATAGCACATCCATATTTATTGTTCATCTTTTACAGTTTACCTAGCCTAGATTTTCTCATGCACTTTCATGTTTGCACTGTCTTTTATAAAACTTTTTGTAGTGTTTTCATGTTTGTTAGTAATACCTATTAACTTTATCACTTATTGAAACCATTTACTTTTTGGGGGAAGACTGAGCCCTAGATAAGAATTTAATATGGCTCTAAGAAACACTTACTAATACTAAAGCAAGGCCAAGTATTGATTGAAGGAAATGTCAGACATTTTAATAGTAGAAAGAACTCAGTTAAGGCTCCACCTGTTTAAGTAAAAGTATGTGGGAATAGTTATATGAATTATCAATTAATTTTTATAAAAATTAAAATATTTATTTGAATTTATAATAATTGAAACAATTTGAAAATGAGAGAACTTTTAGCCACAATTATAAAAATGTAATATTGTAAGATACTTATAAACAAGAAATGATCTCGTGATTGAGATTACACCTGGGAATTTTCTTCACCTTCTTTAAAAGCACAATATTTAATCTCCTAGTTGTATTCTTTTTATGGAACTGTTTATGTGTTCAAACAATAAACTAAGATAAAGCATGAGAAAAGATATACATTTTCAAGCAGAAACTGGAAGAAATTGAAACTATGTGAGGCTAATAAGAATTAATAAGTATTTCATTTATTTGAAAAGAAAAGTGATTACAAGGAATATGGTGAAAATGATATCTACCTATCAGAATTTGCAAAGCCAGCATTACTTTTGAAAATGTCAATTACCAAGAATTCAGGTTCATGTCCTTGGCTCATTCTAACTAGATAAAAATAATGGCTGCAATAATAAGATATGTGACATTTATTGAAAATAAGAAAGGTTTTACATGCATACTTTCGGTAAGATTTTATCATTTAATTAATTTCAAAATTTAACATGATTTGCTCCTCTTACAAAGATCACATCAGAAAAGGGAAAATAATTAAATGATTTCAGAGTGGGATAATTTTTTGTGAGTGTTATCAACATAGGGTCAATTTCCAAGTTCAGGATTTATTGTGCCATGAAAAATAATCAGAAGACAGGAGTTTCAATATATTCCTGTCTTTAAAACTAATTGGTGTATGACCATGCAAAGTATGCTAACCTTCTTGGTCTTCGTTTGTTTTCTATAAAATGGGAGGGTTCAGGAAAATGTCCAAATTATAACTCAAAAAATGCTCTTACTTAGGTATGAAAATTTATATCAATAAATAAACACATTTTACTGAAAGAGAAGGGAAATTTATTTTACTGATGCGTGTTCCTAACTTATAAAATAAAAACACTTAATTATGAAAGCATTTTTGACATTTTAAATGAAATATCTTGTATAATAAAGAGGTAATATGCAAATTAACCCTCACAAGATAGCTGCCTACAACCAGGCCGGCAAGGGGGTTAGTGAGGGACAACCAAATGACTGACCAAGCAGGCTGTGTGAGGCTACTGGGCCAGTGGGGGGGCCATGAGAAGAAACCAGGCCTGTAGGGGAGAGGGCAGTTGGGGGTAGACCAGGCCAACAGGGGGGGCAGTTGGGGACAACCAGGCTGGCAGGAGGGCAGTTAGGGGAGACTAGACTGGCAGGGAGGCAGTAAGGGGTGACCAGGCCAGTGGGGAGGGCAGTTAGGAATGACCAGGCTGGAGGAGGCAGTTGAGGGTGACCTGGCTGGCAGCGGGGGGCAGTTAGGGGCAACCAGGCCAGCAGAGGGATGCAGTTAGAAGCAACCAGGCAGGCAGGCAAGTAAGCAATTAGGAGCCAGCGGTCCAGGATTGTGAGAGGGGTGTCCGACTGCCGGGTTAAACCCACAGTCGGACATCCCCCAAAGGGTCCCAGATTGGAGAGGGTGCAGGCTGGGCTGAGCCCCACATCCCTGTGCAAGAATTTCATGCACTAGGCCACTAGTGAAATATATAAAAGAGAATGCTTTCTTTGTTTTGAACTCAGTTATATGTAGAAGTCAATAAATTAAGGATTTGAGTTTTTCATGAGTTTAATGATTATTTTATCTCTTTTCAATGGTTTCCATATCAAGTCTGAAAAATATGGATGTTATATCTTTTAGACTTGCCATTTGAAAAAAAACTAAAAGTCCAGTTAGATTATGAATATGTAGGAGACAAGGATCAAATTGATACTTTCATAGGGTTGTTTTTAAGTTGTTATGAAAACAATAGGGAGAAAATTTTAACTTAATTTAGGAAAGAACTCCTAAGGATTATTGCAAATAATGTAAGAAGGCTAAAATAATGACTTCAGTTCATAAATGCTTTAAATGTTTAAACAATTCACTATAATGGGGGTATTTTACTAAAGATTTTTGCCTTGACTATGAGATCAAAATGGTAACCCATAAAGTTTCTTCTAACAGTAACATAGTTTTAACATATTACTGTGTTTCATCCTCTAAAAATATCTAGTATCAAGAGTATCCATGCAATAGACTATTTTTTATAATTTCTTTATTGATTAAATTATTACATATGTGTTCTTATCACCACATTACCCCTATGTAATATACTATTACTGAAATGTCAATCATCTGTTTTTTTATGAAAAAATTGCCACAACTCCAGATATTGGAAAAAACACAAATTTTGTAATCTTTGTAATACTAGAACAAATTTAGCCTTAAAACCTTGGCAGTCTTTCTTGTTTTAATATATATTTTTTAGACCCAGTTGAGCTTTAATGACATCATCATGGGATATGGCTAGAGATTTTTATTTGGAAAAGCTTTGAACAACCCTGATTACCTCCTTAATGAGACAGGACATTTAATCTTTTTTAACAAGAGCTATATTTTGTTTACCAAAAGAGGCAGAATTCTGAATTTTATCTGTAAACTTCCACTTAAGAATGCATTACTCATAAATTTGCCTAATTGCTGATTAGATCTAAACCATCAGGGATACGTATTTTTGAAATGTGGGGTTTGGGGTGCAGACTTCTTCTCACGGATTCTTGCCCGACAAAGTTTGAAGAATAAATTCATGGACTAACAGATTTCTTTAATACGAATGTAGAAGTTTAGTGGAAGCATATACAAATTCCATCTGGGCAGGGATATCCCGGAAGGGGAGTCCTGGGGAGGGGACCCCAAATGGGAAAGACCTGCTCTCTCTCTATCTCCAAGAGTAAATATTTAAATAATCTGAATCTACTGAGTCTCTTTGTCTTTGATTTATAAGGACTGTAGCTCTTTGTATGAACATGACCTTGTCTAATTGGTCCCTTTTCTTAATTTGGGACCCCTGTGCTTTCCATGTTGGTCATTCTGCTACATAGTATTAGTTTCAAAGCTCAAAGCCCACATGGTGCCCCCCCTTTTCTCTCCCTTATCTTGCAACATTCCTTTATCCTCTGTGAAAATGTTTCTTTCTTCCCTATATCCTATGACTTTTCTTTATCCTCCATGAATGTATGTCTTCCTCCCCCCTTATCCTGTGGTATTTTTCTGTCCTTCAATATCCATCTCATCTGGTCAGGTTGGAGTTGCTTTTGATTACCTTATGGCTGGCTGGTTGTCCTGGTCTAATGTGTTGTTGCCCTTATGGCTCTCCCAGCTGCTCAAGTCAGGGCTGGGTTTGATCTAACTATGGCTGCTTTAATTGCTCAGGCCAAGATGCCTCTGTCCTCTCTGGCCCCCCTCCCTTCCTGTCTTCCTGATTAAGCAAGCTAGCTAACCCTTATCATTTTGATGGGAGCAGGAAAGTTATTTGAGGTTGTTTTTCTATTTGTTATTGATTTCTGCTCTGATATATATGGATAAATTTGCATTTCACACATTGAACTGGTGCCATTCTTCATGTGTGTTCGTGTGTGTGTGTGTGTGTGTGTGTGTGTGTGTGTGTGTGTGTGTGATATGTGCATTTCAGGACCTCCAAATTAAATCTGTAATAGAATCCGGCAATAACAAATATTTAGAGCTGTATATAGATGGACTCAGTGATGAGTTATGTTTCAATCAACATCAGTCTTAGATGAACTATGTAAATGGAATTTGTTAAGTTAACATTCATGCAAAAGTATTGCTTACTGTTGTTCACATGGAGTTAAGAAGAGTATTTAGAACAATCTGGAATTACATTGTCGCTTAAATCATGTCTCTGGCCCTAACTCAAGGCCTGAATATGGGTACTGTTGCCAAGGTATCACTCAGAAGGGAGATGTGAAGTACTGAAAAATATTTGCAAGTTTAAAATTATTCTCATTTTACTTACCATGTATTTTTTATTATAAACGTATTTTCTAGGTTAACTCTTTGTGTATTAACATTTGTGTTATGTTAACATAATGATAAAATAATCCACACTGTCTTTTAAATCCATTAAATTAGAGGCCTCTAAGGGAGTTATAAACAATTCTACCATATGTTATTGGTATGCTTCATGAGATTTAATTTAATTTAATCTCTAGGCTACCTGAAATTACATACTAAAGAATAATATATTAAAAGAGGCTTAATCGTGCTATTTAAGTGTCATTGAAAAGGTTTATTGATCAAAAAGATTTACCTAGAATACCTCATTGAATTCAACAGTTTTCTCAGAAAATGTCCTTTGGTTTCTTTTTTAGAATAATTCTATTGGACGCTATCTAACTCAACATAGCTTCTTTGATGTTAAATAAAATATGGTAGATAAGAGTTATTACAAAGGTATGTTATTTTTTAAAATGTTTTTATTGATTTCAGAGAGAGCAAGGGAAAGGGAGAGAGAAATAGAAACATCCATGAGAAATATCAGTCAGCTGCCTCATGCACGCCCCCTACTGGGGATCAAACCCGCAGTCCAGGCATGTGCCCTGCCCCAGAATCAAACCCCCAACCAACGGGTGAGCTCCTGGTGCATGAGACAATGCTCAGTCAACTGAGGCAGAGGTGTATTATATTTAAAGCTGACATGATAATAGATATCATTGGCTACATACCTTAAACTACTAAATACAATGAATCACACAATTATTAGAATAGGAGAGGTCTTTGTTAGTGCTGTAATGAAACTTTGAGGTAGTTCAAAATAGCACCTTTTGGGGGGGACCTGCTGTCCAAAACCATAGGACTGAGTGGCCTGCAGACATACCCTGTAATTCTGACCCTTGCTGAATAGCTCAGGGGTGGACATCTGCCCTAGGGTCCTCAGATGATTTATTCTTTAAATTTATAGTGTGAACTGAGAGGCTGTAGCTAATCTCTTCCATCACTTTCATTAGACTAAGACCAACACTCATATTCTACTTTTTCTGGGGGGATCTGAGAACCCAGCCCACAGGGACTGCAAAAGAAGAGAAGAAAATAGTTAAGCCAGGAATGAAATGGATGGCTCCAATGGTTTTCTATATTCTGGTCACAGTCCCTTCCTGTGGCCAGATAGAAACAGGTCCCAGGGCTCTGAAAGGCATGCTTGTATCTTTATAAGCTTTTCTACTTGTTTTCGTATGTTGGAGTTGGTTTCTTTAATGCAACAAAAAGACCTTGACCAGTACAACCTGACTTTGCCACAGTGTCCTGGATTTAAAAGCCCTTTTGGACATCGATTGGCATTGTTTTTACTTCTTACGAGTATTATGAAGTCTTTTATTTTATAGCATTTCATTTGATCATGAGGTCATTGAAAATAAATACAGTTTTTAAACTTACAGTAAATTTTCAACAGTCAGTGACCTGGGCCATCAATCTCACATGTATTTCACAAAGTATAAAATGATTATACTTCATATCCCTGCTAAAATACCTGCAGTGGATACTCTGCTTGGTTCTGGCAAAGGCATGTTGCCTAAATGCTTACAATAGAAGCTGGAGCTTCCCTCCATCCCTTCATTTGGCTCCATACTTCATTGAATTTAGGGGCTATGAGTTGCCTGCCCCTGTCTGCTCTTGAGTGGAGACACATTCCCAATGTCTTGGTCTATTTAAAAGCCTTTTCATGGTCTAGTCTATCTTTTATGACTTTCCTTTCCAACTCTGTTCTCCACCCTATGGGTATCTCTCTGATTGTTTAATATGCATGTCTCCCTAAACTTCGAGCCTTTGCTCATATAATGTTCCTGATGCAGAGCTCCTTGGCCAATTCCTGCTCCTTCACTGTGCCTGGGAAGCTTTCTGTGATTTCCAGGGTACTGCAATATGTACTCCTATAGTTTGCTGGGCCATGTGTCACAATACCCACCTTGTTTTATTGTTATTATTTCTTCAATGTCTTCCAGCTAGGCCATGAGTACTGTCAGAGCAGAAACGACACTGTCCTGTGCCCTGTTTAGCACAGGGTATCTCTATAAGGAAGTGCTCAACAACAAAATAACAAATGTTAAATGAATTAACATTAACAGACAGAATAAAAACCTGTCTTTAGAGACATCCCATGAACACTCTGGATGTCCAGCATTCGTTCATATATCCCTAGGCCAGTACTGAGGATGAAAGATGAAAATGACATCTCCCTAGAACCTCATCATGGCTGAAGTTCTATCCTGAGTGTGAGGTTTGCTTCTAGTGTGATTGGAGGAATTTTGATTCCTCAAGACTACACGTATTTGGAAATGCCACAGAGGTGGACATGGTTAGATACCTTCCCGTGTCATTGCACCTTTTTCCTTATTATATGCTTCTCAACTTTGTTCAACTGGCAATATGTCCAGCTTCAGTGATGAATCATGATTTTTCCAAAGCAATCATATGAGTCCTGTTTTCTTTTCCCAAAGAATAGTGTGGTTGGGTATACCAATAACTTCTAGCCAATGGAATTTAATAGGAGTTCAGTTTTGGACATTTGGATAAAGAATTTGCTCTTCTCATCCTGGCCAGATAGCTCCTTTGTTAGAGGTCATCCTGATATGCCAAGGTTGCAGGTTTGATCTCTGGTCAGGGCACAATCAACCAGCGAATGTATCAATATGGGTAAGAATAAATCAATGTTTTTCTTTCTCTTTCCCTCTCCCATTCTCTAAAACCAATCAATGAATAAAACACCTTGCTCTTTAATGAAAAACAAAAGCAGCATCAGGAAAAGATCCTTTCTTAAGACCATTTTCCTCTTCCTGGCGTCAATGTGTGGAGAAAATGTGATACCAAGATTTGAGGTAGATATGTTTCAATTATCTGATGACTAACTTGAAAAGAAAGAATCATATGCTGAAATGTCAGAGTGAAGAAAAGCAAGAAATTGGATGCTGACCTGAACCTGAGACAGAATTTATTGTGATTTTTGTTCAAAATAATGTGTCCTTGTAGTTTAAGCTGTTCTCTACAAATCAACACACCATAAATGGTGCAATCCTTTGGTCCAACCAAAATGTACCTGGCAAGAGGCCACCTAGTTTGAAAGCCTCAGGAAAGATACAACCAAGGTGCTCATGTGTTCTAAGGGATATCTTCCTCTGATATGTCACTGGTGTTGTGACTATAACTGTTTCCACTCAGTGCGAATCAGATTGTGGCTAGGTTACTTTCGGGAGTGGGGGAAGGTAGAAAATTAAAGTACATGAAAGGAAAGAGAGGCAGGAGGAGAGAGGGAAGACAACAGCCAGCGTGGACTGTAAAAGCCTGGGGTATTGGGGAACTTGAGAAGGTTGAATGGAATGAGAAAAAAGAGTGTGAAACAGCAGCGTGTGGAGCCCTGAGGAGTGCAGAGGGTGCCGGGCGGGTTAGTGGATGCCAGGTTTCAATAAGGCGACCATCAATCTTGTGACGTCTTAAAGTTCTCAACATGTAAAGCAATCTACAATTATTTACATGAGTTTTAGTGGGTCTTGCCACCTAGTGAAACTTAGGGGGAGAATTAAAAATGAACCAGCAACCGGATGGTGCCGTCAGCTAGAAAGCAGAACAGGAAGCCTCAGACTCTTCTGCACCAACTCAACCACAGTACATGGACCAAGCCCTTTTGAGAGAACTTTAGAAACCCATTAAGAGGTTCCTGCAACCCAGGCAAACATGAAGTGAGCCATATCGGAAATGGTGGGAAAGTTTGTGGTATTTACTCACCATAGTGCACCCTGTTGGTACACCACAGAGCAATTGGAAGGAAATTCCCTGATTTTGTATTGCTCTCTGTGGGGGTTGGGGGGGGAAGAGAGAGAAGGCTGAAACATGCACATGACATTCACAGTTCAGGGGGCTGTGCTGGGGATTGTTTCTATCTTGCCTGAATCTAAGCACTGATGGGGAAGGGAAAGGGTGGAGGCCTCTGAGAACAGCGGCAGTGTTTGGAGTATCATTTAGTCACTCATTGTAGTCCCTCCCCCAGGAACTAGAGAAAAACCCCAACACCCAGTTTCTTCCTGAGAAAGGAATGAGTTAGAGTGTGCGTCCAATCTTTCAGACTCTACTGTACATTAAATTTTTATTAAGATGATGGATTTTATGCTGTAATTTAAAAAAGAACCAGTTGCTAAAGAAGTTGCTCAATGTACTTGGACTAATTTGAGTTTACATAAGATGCTGCTAAAAAGCAAAAGAAAAAATAAATAGTAGAGTCTACTTACTTTGTCAATATATATCTTGTTATTTTAGGGGATTTTTACTGAAGCAGAATATACAAAGTATCTTTTAGTTCTAATGACTCATTTTTTCTAGTGTATTTCTCATTTTTTTTTTAAACTGCTAGTTAATTTACCTAAATTATTGACACCATATTTGACATTTTGTTAAATTCTCCATTAGCAGCTGGAACCCTTTCAGCTGCATTTATGTGATGCCAAGCAGCTAGTAGATTTGGTTAATTTGTGACAGCAGTCCATCTGGTTACTTCGGTGAATAGGTCCTTACTCAATTCTCTTTTATGCCTTCCCAGAATCATGATTATCCTGTGAGCATAAGTTAAAAATACAGCATCATTATGAAACTTCCTGAAGGGACTTTTATATCAGTAAATGAGATAAGTTCCCTCTGTTTGGTGTTCTTTGATCCTAAACAACTTTTAGAACCAAATTATGTTTGCAAAATCACTATTAGCTGACTGGGTTCAGGAGGGGTCTTTTTTTGACTATCTATTTGTCATTACTTCTGTTACTTATGTTAACAAAGGGTTTTATATTTAGCTTTAGGTCTGTTGATCTTTTATCACTTCAGTATACTTTTCATGCTATAGTTTGTCAAATTTCTATATGGTGTGCAACTTCTTCAGATTTAGGATAAACCGCAGATTCAATTAAAATTCTAGCTCTCATTAAGAAAGTTGAAGAAAAAGTCTGACGGTTCACCTTGCATAAAATGTAATCATACTTAATTCATATAATCACCCATTCATTTTTACTTAATTGATATTTTAGAATAATTTTGTTCATTATGAATAAGGAAGAAATTTCTCATTTAGCTTCATCAATAAGCAGTAAGCTTGTGAGCCAGACCTCTACCTGCTGAGTATAAGTAATAGTTGAACAAATACAAGTGGGTGCATTTTCTGTAACTCACATTTTAGAGACAGTTGCTGACACTTTTCCAGATGTGTAATCTTATCCTCTATTTAGATGCTGAGGGTTTTTTCAGATTTAGTGTTATCTTGTATTCTTTAGTCTTAATTTAAAGTTAATTTATAATGTTCTAGTTTTCTTACATAATTTTGGTTTCTAAACACTAATATTGATAAATGAAAAAGTTAGTAATTAGAATGTGAAAATTATATGTTGTATGCTGTTAGTCTATGTTCACATAAGTTTCTTTACAGCCTTCTGGCTGCTGGCCAGGGTCTTTCTTCATTCTACACTGAACCCTGGTGGTTAGCGCATGCCATAGCAAGTCCAACTCCTGGTTGGTTGCACTCTTAAGAGGACAATTTGCATATTAGCCTTTTATTATATAGGATGCAAACAGAAACATGACTTTACAAAATGGTACCTGCCTATGGTCACATCACCACAGTTATTTTTTTTATCTTGAATCCTTTTAAAAAAAAAACAACTTAAATAAAACATGTTCTGATTCTTGCTCCCAACCTCCTATGAGATGAATTATTAACCATAATCCAGAGTAGCAGTGTAGTGCTCCACTATAAATGGTGAGCCAGAGGCATGAGTTGTAAGCATGGTCTCTGTAGGAAAAATAAATAACTCAGCAAATGCTTCTTGAGAGATTCTACTATGATATGTTCCAAAACCTGCGCAAGCACAGAGAATGAAAATGCGAACAGTCACTCCTATTTGTTCATTCACCATGTTCCAGTACCTGGAAATGCCAATGTGGCATATTTTAATTCCATCTACTATACTTACAGTTTTTAGATGTACAAAGAATGATATTGTAATTAATACACTATAAATGCATTTAAAGATTTCACTATAATCAAATTATAATAGTTTTTTTATCAATAGAAATAACTAAAAGTATGTCTGTTAAGTATAACTTCTATTAAGTATATCTTTTATTAAATTCCTTTGACATTCTTTGCCTTATAGAAGGGTCTACATACTTGAAATGTTTGATAAGTCCTACTTCATATGCTTATCACTGAAAAAATTAGCTTTATATGGTCCCCATGACAGCACTGAAAGAGAGACAGGCTAGGTTGTTTTGTGTTTCTTCCCTAATTGAGCATCTCATATAATAAAAGCCTAATATGCTAAGTGTCCAGTCATCCATTCAACCAATCAAAGTATAACATGCTAATGATATGCTAAGGCTGTTCAACCACTCACTATGAAGTGCACAGACACTCCAACCATAGGTTAGCTTGCTGCTGGCGTCTGGCTGATTGGGACTGAGTGAGATGGGCTGGACATGCCCTGGAGCCCTCCTGCAGTCCCTCCCCAGCTGGCCAGCCTCCCCCATCCCTCCCCGACCCCAGCTGTGCACCCGTGGGATTCCTCTGCCTGCCCTGTGCCTTCTTGCAATCCAGGGCCTCTTGGGGGATGTCAGATATTGGCCCAATTCTTCTCAACACAGGAGCTGCCACCTGGTGGTCAGTGCATTCCCACTGGGGTAGCACTGCTCAGCCAGAAGTCAGGCTCACAGCTGGTGAGCACAGTGGCAGTGGTGGGAGCCGCTTCTGCTTCTGCAGCAGTGCTAAGGATGTCCGTCTGACAGCTTAGGCTCACTCCGCATCAGTCAGACATCCCCCGAGGCTCCTGGACTACAAGAGGGCGCAGACCAGGCTGAGGGACCCCCCCCCCACCCTTGAGTGCATGAATTTCATGCACTGGGCCTCTAGTCAATGTATAATGGGAGCAGGTAAATAATATGGTTTTAAGGTCAGGGACATTGGGTTATGGAATTTTTGGGAGATTTATAAGAGCAATAGTTATCAAATATTACCAATGCATATATAAAATGTGCTGATCCTCATGCCTTCTCCATTATTCATTTTTAACACTCATTTATTTTATTTTTAAACTTTATTTTTATTATTGGTACCATTACAGATGTCCTCATTTTCCCCCTCCTTGTCCACCTCCATCCAGCCCTTGCTTACCCCCAACGCCCCCTCTGGTCATCACAACATTATTGTCTGTGTTTATGGGTTGTACATATATGTTCTTTGGCTAATTTCTTGATTTTCTCCCTTCTGATTCCCCTCATTTTTCTTTTTCCCTCTGTGACTTTATGGGCCTCATTAAATCCATATTACAATGTAAGATGAATTCAAGTGCCCTAAAGTACTTTCTATTTGTTTAGGATGGACTCCAAAAGAAAAAAAAAAACAAAAACAATGATCCTTATGGTATTAATAAAGTATAAGACACGTAAACTCACTGTAGTTGTGTTCAATCTATGAGCTGTATGAGTTGTGGACTGAGGATTTTGTGCAATATAAAAGAGCTCATGAAAACAGGATGTAGATATTGAAAATTTTTTACATTAAAAATGTAATTTTTTCTATTTCAAATTTAATGTGTCTATTTTACAAAGGGGATAGAATTTAAATGTTAAAATTTGGGTAATGTAAAACAAGGGGAAAACAGAAAAATCCAGTAATAATTATAATTGATGTTTACTGAGTATTTCATTAGATGCCAGGGATTGTTCTGATATTTGGATTTCATCACTTAGTCCTTAGACCATTCTATGATGGCAGTACTATTTTTAACCAGGTATTACAGATAGGGCATAGAGAGGTTTAAGTGACTAGCCAAGGTGATATTCGAGTAATGTCCTTGATACCCACCCAGTTGGCAAGTATTATTGATTGTTTACTGGGAGTCAGGCATGGAGATATCAACATGAACATGTATTATTCAATTAATTTTTACATTAATTCCATGAGGGTAGAAAGTAGTGTCTCCATTAGTTTTAGGCCATTAAAATAGGATACATATTGGAACCTGAATTAGAATCTAGTTCTGTCTGACTCCATTTTCTCTCCCCCATTTCTTAAGTGTGTGTGTGTGTGTGTGCATACAACATAAAAAACCATTCCAACACAAAAGCATTAATGTTTTCAGATATGTGTTTGAGAGGGGAATTTGGTACTGCGTAAAAAGCTATCTTGAACAGTATACCTAGCCAATGACACAGAACTATTGACTGTCCTTGTGTGTTTCTACAATACTTTCCTATTCCCATGAAAACCACACTATTCTGGGGAAGGTACTTCATCATCTCTAGTTTCCCCATGGTGCATAGTACATGATTCTAAGTAGATGCTCTTAGGGGAGGAAGTTGCAGGACTGGGGGAAAAAAAGTGAAGGGATTGTGCAATACAAATAAACAAATAAACAAAATAACCCTCATAGACACATACAACCAGATATTGATTACCAGAGGGTAAAGGGGGTGGGGGTATAAATGGTGATATTAGGAGACTTGACTTGGTGCAGCGAACACACAATATAATATACAGATGATATGTTATAGACTTATCAACCTGAAACCTATAGGATTTTATTAACCAATGTCATCCCAATAAGTTTATTTTTTAAAAGTAGATGGTCTTGTTTACGCTTGGTGAGGAAAATGGTGGCGGCAGTATAAAAAATGATGAGTCGATTTCCATTGTGAACAACAAAAGGAGAAAAAGGAAAGATAAATGGAAATGAACTAAAAGTGAAATTGTGATTTAGAAGTATAGATAAATCTATATAATGAAGATATCAAAATCCTGGCCAGAGAGTTCAGAGCAGATACATAAAGATGGTCATAACAGTTATTATTTATCCAAATAAGTAGTAACTTGACAGTTGGCAGACAGGAGATTACTTAGGCATTGGTTAGAGTCTGAAAGATGATTCGGTAGGTGAGTTTGTTTGGGCCGAAGGCACTTCAGTGAAAACAGACAGTAAGGGAGGAGACAGTTAAGACTCAGAACAAATGCGGAAGTCACGGATGAAGTAGTAAGAGGATTACCAGGACAGTGATGAATAACAGAATCACAGCAGAAAGAGTGTGTGGACTCATATCATAGCATGAATAATGATAGGGCCAGGGGAGAATAAGTCAACCAGAATGGGAAGAAAAAGGAAGATAAAGCCTGGAGAACAAATAACATTAACTTCCAATTTGGAAAGGAGAAAGTTTAGTAAGCAAAATGTAAAAGTTTGATATGTGACATTGTAGGATTTGGCCACCCTGAGCACATGAATTCAGTTTATGACACTGTTTCATAGCATCTTTAGCTTGAAATGTAGATTGAAATATAAGACTTTCTGGATCTTACAGCCTAAAACTATTGAGAAGTGAGGGCCATAATTTTCATTTCTTTCTCATTGGAACCACATGATTTCTTCAGGAAACTACTAATTGTAATGTTGATAGACATTCTAAGTGAACCAAAGATTTTTCCCAACAACAGGTCCCAATCGTTTGCAGCAATCAAACATATAGCTCCTAAAATTTCGTCTATATTCCATTTGTCTGTTGAGGTTTCATTCAACTTGATGAATCAAGTGGAAGCAACTTTCTAAAGCAATGAGTTTATTTGTATTCTTAAACCTTTGCAGGTTGTTTAATTCAATGTTTTTATCTTTTTTCTAAAATGACTTTCTTTAATATCATAACAACTGAAACATTTCTAAGGGCTCTCCATTTCATTTATAAATCCTGTAGTATGTATCTTTATATATAATCTAAACTAATAAAAGCGAAATATTAAAATTAACCGTTTCTCCGAGACAGGGTAAGCCACGCCCACCAGCCAATCAGAGCGGCTGTATGCAAATTAGCCCAGCCAACATGGCGGCCGCCACTCACGGACCTGAGTAAACAGCCCTTTCCATTGCGGCAGGAG
>PVJC01005711.1:0-57893 GCA_004026665.1 Murina feae
AAAGGGCCTGGGGAGCCCACCAAGCAGCCCGCCGACCCTGCCGCCTCTAACCCGCTTCCCGATGCCCCGCAAAGGGCCTGGGAAGCCCACCAAGCAGCCCGCCGACCCTGCCGCCTCTTACCCGCTTCCTGGTGCCCCGCAAAGGGCCTGGGAAGCCCACCAAGCAGCCCGCCGACCCTGCCGCCTCTTATCCACTTCCTGGTGCCCTCCAATCCTGCCGCCTCTTTCCCACTCACGGGTCCTGGGTCCTGCGCTGTCCCGCCCTGCAGCCGCTCTGTGCACTCGGGAGGTCCCTCAGCCCGGCCTGTGCCCTCTCGCAGTCTGGGACCCCTTGGGGGATGCCCACCTGCTGGCGTGCCTGACCAGCCTGGGTGAGGGGCTTTCAGGCTGCCCATAGCTCCCATTGACCCAACGTCCCAGCAAGGCCGGCTGGACGCAGATTACTGGGGTTTTTCTCCTATAATTGATGCACTGTTCCTTTAAGCCGGCCTACACATGTAACAAAGCCTCTCTCTGCCTCACCTCGCAGAGTCTATACTGCAACAATGTTATAGTTTTAGACTCAGGCTAGGTCTGCTGTTCCCTTCAGCTTCCAAGGATTCTATGATTGATAGATTATTGAAACATGTTTTGGAGGCTGCCCGCCAAGGGCTGAAAACAGTTTCCCTCTCGCTCCTGCTGCAACAGACGCTGCCTAAATGTTTACTCAGGTCCGTGAGTGGCGGCCGCCATGTTGGCTGGGCTAATTTGCATACAGCCGCTCTGATTGGCTGGTGGGCGTGGCTTACCCTATCTCGGAGAAACGGTTAATTTTAATATTTCGCTTTTATTAGTTTAGATTACTCAATCTAGTTTTCAGGTCCCTGGGAATCTAATTCTTAGCCAATTAAGGACCAGCTGAGGGTATAAATTCAGATTATGTATTGTTCTGCAAAATGGAATTTATTGGAATTTTGGTGCACACTGGAGGTGGCCAAACAGTAGGTAACATTTATGGGTGAAGTTGAACTGCTAAGTCCCATATATATATAGAAGCTAATCACCCCATGTTATGTAGTGGAGGAGGATTTGTTGGATCTCAATTACAACAAGACCATTGGCTCCTAAAAAATACACAACGGGCATTAGATGCTGCACTTGCACCTATTAAATGCAATAGTTTTAATTATAGCCAGATGATTCCATTTGTACCTTATGGAGAACCCTCAATAAGACAGTATTTGCCACCGCCGATGTGTTTGATCCATTTGTACTCCTCTAGGACCCATCCAGATGCACTTTAATGTTACAAGCCATCTGTATGAGGTGTCATGCACAGGCTTCACACTATCCCATTGTATTAATTCTACATTCCAAAAAGATTCCCTCATGATTTTAAAATAACCGGCTTTTGCTTATGGTTCTACTAACCTTCCTAGGCTTGGGAATCTCATAAAAACTGTTACATGATCTGGTAAAAATCTTAAGACAAAAAAGATTTTTTGGAACATTAATTGCAGGAATCTTTGCCCTTGTAATGTTATTTATTTCTGGGCATCGCTGCTTCATCTGAGGACAAATTATTCAAACTTTTCGGTTTGTACAACAAGTTAAAGAAAATGTAACTAAGAACTTGTGTATACAAAAGAGAATTGACAGCCAGTTTGAGATTGAATTGTCAGCACTGAAGTCTACAGACTTGTGGATGGGTGATAAAATCCACAGCCTAGAGCAAAGAATATCCTTGCAGTGTCATTATAATTTTTTCCAGATTTGTGTTACCCTCATTCCTTATAATGGTACCTTGGACCCTTAGGAATCAATAAAAAATCACCTTCTTGGTACTTGGGGTAAAGGTAACACAACCCTTGATATTTTAGAATTACAATAGTATATTGTACAATTGTTGCAGAAGATCAAAGAAATAGCAAGCACACTTCCTTGAGAAAGGGAGGAAGTCCATTTATTAACACTAGTGGACACTGGAAATAATTTCTAAATCAGAGTGAAGTAACACACATAGGTCTTCACTTTTTATAACCTTCTGGGGCCTTTGTCTTACAGACATGGTCCTGCCCCCTTGCATGGACTTACAACAAAGACCCTAGGTGTTGGGGGTCCCCAGGTCATATCAAATGATCTGTCCTGGGGCCAGTGATAATGACCATCCTCCCCTCCCCCCCACTCCTGCCAGGGCAGTGCATTGTTCACAATTTTTATGCCTGACACGTTGTTCCAGAAGCTTCTTTTAGCCTTGTGTAGCAACAACCATGGGATGTTATGGTAAACAGGGGTGACAATTGCTCTTAGCTACCTGCTGGAAAGTGACGATAACCAAGGGGTTAGCATCCCGTTTCTTCCTCTCAGAGGGGTTTGTAGGAAGTTCTTCTGGTTTCAGGCAGGCAGACGTAAGCAGTGGTCCCACAAGTGTAGAATGTTCCTGCAGGGGGCATCAGGAGTAGGTTGTGTGTTCAGCCTTGAGAGTAGAATTGCATAGTTCATCTGAGAGGTGACCTGTTGGATGTTGGCCCTTCATACTGCTGAAGCAAATAAGAGCAACATTAGTTAGCTGCACATTGGCCGTGACAGGTCCTATTCAATACAATTTCTCCTCCCTGCCCCCATGTGCCTTTGGTAGTAGAGTCATAACATGCCACAGGCTGATAAGTATAGCTAACAAAATCTGGCCTGATTGGGTTTTCTAATAGATTACCCGGTCTAGCATATTTTGGGGGCGAGTTTTTAAGTAAGGAGCAAAGGATATTATGACAGGGTGTAATCCAACAATTTATGATAAGGCCTATGTTTCCTTGCTGGGGGTGGGGGAGACAGTAATTTTATGGTGCTTCTGTGTCCCAGCAAGAGCAGATGAGTTCTCCTCCTGGTACTAGTGTTGGATTTCACTGGCATTCATAAAAAGACAAAATAAGAATTATTAGATAAAACCAGTGATTATCCAGAAATACTAAAACGTATTAGGTTAAGAGGAGATAAGAATTCAGGGAAAATTCAGCAGGGTGTTATCTGAATTTCTTAAAGCAGGGTGCTTGGCCAGATCTGCTGTCTTCTTGAGGGTGATCCACATGGGGTGTTTCTTGTCAGAGGTCACCTTCCACTCAGACTGGATGTCACTCAGCTGGTGAGCTGCCTTCACCCAGGAGTGGTGGATCCAGGTGCAACCTTAAGGGTGGGGGTGGTTAATATGACTGGATAGAGTCCCTTCCAGGTAGGCTTGAGGGGCTCCTTTTTCCAGTCCTTTCCTCAAACCTGGTCTCCAGGTTTACAAGGATGTACAGCTGTCCCTAGAGAGATGGGTAGTTGGTCAATTACCCACCTGTGGATCTCAAAGACAGTTTTTCCAAGTCCTTGTAGTTGTTTCTAGATTTCCTAAGTTCCCTATTTTCCCCAAATCTCTCTTTGGCCAAATTAAGGGAGGAGAGTCTACTATACAGAATTTCAAAGGGAGAGAAACCTACTCTGACACTCAGAGCACAGCATACCCACAGGAGTACAAGAGGCAAGATACCTGTCCAGAGTAAGGTTGTCTCTTGGCAAGCTTAACCATAGCCTGCTTTAGAGTCTGGTTTATTAGCTCTACTTTCCCTGAACTCTGAGTCCTATAAGCTGCATGTAGATTCCACTTAATTCCTAAAGCCTTGACTACTGGTTGTACTGTTTCTGCTACAAAGGCTGGCCATTACTGGACCCTATGGTCAGAAGCATTCCATACCGTGGAATTATATCCTTCAGCAATGCCTTAGTGACTACTCTTGCCTTTTCAGTGTGAGTGGGATAGGCCTTGACCCAACATGACCAGATGCAAACAAAGACTAGCAGGTATTTATTTCCTCTGCTAGGCCCTATTTCTGTAAAATCTACTTCTATGTCCTCAAAAGGATCTTGCCCATAATGCTGAATTTCTATCGGTCCCACAGGACCCTGTTTATCATTGTTCTGAGCACAGAGGAGGCAACACTGAGAGACTGAGGCACACAAGGAGGATAACGGGCAATTAGGTAGTACCTGCCTAACAAAGCTTCTAGGGCAGCCTTTTCTAAATGAGTGAGTTCATGCTGCTGGAAGACTATCTTATGGGATAACTTTTCTGAGAAATAGACCCTATGATCTGGGAGTATTCACCAGCCTTTCATTGTTCTCTTGAGAAGTGTATTTTAGAGGTCCAGGTAATTTGGTGGCGAACATGACGCACACTGGTCCTGCTTGTTCTTTACCAGTCAGCTTGGCTGCAGTGTCAGCACTCTGGTTTCCTTCTGATACTAAGTCTTTCCCTTTCTGCTGACCTTTGCAATGGATGATGGCTATTTTCTTAGACTCCCAGACTGCTCCTAGTAACTTTAAAATCTCATTCTGATTTTTGATTCTTTTTCCTACTGCTGTCAAAAGCCCTCTTTCCTTATATATGGCCCCATGGACATGCAGGGTAGCAAAGACATAGTGTGAATCAGTGTAGATGTTGGCACACTTATTCTTATTGAGTTCTGGGGCTCTTACTTGGGCCAAAAATTCTTCCCTCTGCATTGACCATCCTTCAGGAAGGGCCTGTGCTTTAATTGTCTCAAAGTTTGATACCACTGCATATCTGGCTCATCTTTTTCCTTCATCTAAGAAGCTGCTGCCATCTGTGAACAATTCCTAGTCCACGTTTTGCAGGGGCCTATTCCTTAGGTCTGGCTGACTAGAATAAACCTCCTCTAGAACTTCCAGGCAATCATGGTCAGGGGCCACCTCAGTGATGGGTAGAAAGGTGGCAGAATTATTGTGTTCTCACTGCTTGTAATCATACTCTCGGATTCTCACATAACAGCCCTTGATACTGAGTCATTCCAGCATGAATTAGCCTGTACTGACCCCTTGCTTCCATCAGGGTGACAATAGCATGAGGTACTTTTACATTTAAGTTTTGTCCTAAGGTAAGCTTATCTGCTTCCTTGAATTACAATGCCGTGGCTGCAAGGCCCTGAGGCAACTGGGTTAATCCACTTGAAGAGATAGGCTATTGGTCTTTTCCAGGGTCCAAACTTCTTGTTTAGAACTCCTAGGGCTACTGCACTGTTCTCATGAACAAAAAGATTAAAGTCTCATATCACATCTGATAGTTTTAGTGCTGGGGCCTCAGTGAGCTTTCCCTTTATGTTAAGGTGACCAGATGTCCCTCTTTTGGTTGGATAGTCTCTATTTTTAAGTTTGTCCCATGTCCCAAGGCATTTTTAAAAAGTCCTGATTACTCTTTGTAATATTTTAAGTAATAATAAAAAAATAAATAAGTAAAAGTACCTCCCTAGTCAATGGTGTACCACTTTAAATCTGGTCACCTTATTTTATGGTGATGAAGACTTTCTCCTGTTCAGGACCCCAGTTGACGGGAGCCTTCTTTTGTCCTCTTAAAGATTCATAGAGAGGCTTGGCCGGGGTCTGAAAACCATGGGATCCAACTTCAACATAATTCTGCTGCTCCCAGGAATTCCAGAATCTGCCACAGGGTGCTAAGGACTGAAATAGCACTACTGACTGCCTCCTTTCAGTCCCTAGCCTTCATTTTCCTTGGGTGATCCAGAAGCCTGGATACTTGACTTCTTTCTGACAAATCTGTGTCTTTTTCTTGGACACCTGATAATCTGTTTCAGTTAGAAGTCTCAGAAGGGCGTGTGTTCCCTCTCAGCACTGAGCTCATGTGGAGCTGGCCAGTAGGAGGTCATCTACGTACTGGAGTAGAACACACCCTAAGTCCTGTCCTGAGAACTTAGATCAGATGCTAGTGCTCCACTAAAAAGAGTAGGTTAGTTCTTGAACCCTTGTGGCAATCTGGTACATGTGAACTGCTCCTTGGCTCCTGTAGTTGGGTTTTCCCATCGAAAGCAAAGAGACGTTGACTGAAAAGTGCTAATCGAAGAAAGAAAAAGGCATCTTTCATATGTAGGCATGTAAACCGTTCCATCTCTAATGGGATGAGTCTCAGAAGAGTGTAGGGATTTGTCAGTGCTGAATTCAGGGTTATAACAGCCTCATTAACAGCCCATAGATTCTGTACCAGGTGACAGTCGTTAGTCCCAGGCTTTTGACAGGCAAGAGAGGTGTGTTCCATGAGTCCCCTCTGAAGCAGCTGGCCTAAGTGGACCTGGATTCCTAGGAATGCTTCCCTTGGAATTGGATATTGGTGGATTTTATCAGGCTATGCCCCAGGCTTTAACTCGATTAGCAATAGGGCATGGTCCTTAGCCAGGCCTGGAGGATTTCCTTCTGTACAGACCAGCAGGAATTTCTTCCCTAATTCAGGTTCTAATGGTGAGACCTTTGTCTGGGGAGTATAAAGTCTCCATTATTCCTCCCTTGGCACTGCTAAGGACAGGATCATTGGGGAGGTCTTCTCACTTAGACAAAGCTGTGCTGAGCTATTTGGAGCAAACGTGATTTCTGCCCCCATTTTGGCTACAAGGTACTAGACAGTCTGGAAAGTATAGGAATTCATGAATTACTTGATGATCACCAAGTTGGCATCAGCAAGGGCAGCAGAATGGTCTATTGGTCTGGTCCCCAGTAGCTCCAATAGTGGTGACTTCCTTTTCTGAGAGAAGAGCCACTTTCTGAGTGCTCAGCTCCCACAGCCTGGCCCCCAATTTTCATTCTGACCATGGGCTTGTGGGGGCCTAGCTGAAGTGAGCCCGGTCTGTCTTAGTCGGAATCAGCCATTGCTAGCCCAATGAGATCTGTTTCAGGTGGCTCTGGTTGAAGACAACTGGGAGGAAAAGGGGGCCTAGTCTTTTTACTTTGTCATTGGGACATTCCTTCCATGTCCTGTTTCCTTACAATAGGCATACTGGTCTCATCTCAGGCTCGCTCTTCCTTTCCCCCCTAGTCTGTATCCTTGCTGATCTGTCTGGGAGCCTGAGCCTCTAAAAGCTGCTGGTATTGTATTGGTCCTTCTTTGAATTCTCTTTTCTTCCTCCTTCCTTGTCTCAATTGATGAAAACCTTGTTAGCTACCTCTAGAAGTTCAGTAGGATTATTTCCTGCAAACCCTTTCAGTTTCTATAATTTTCTCTTGATGTCAGGCTATACTTGGCGTACAAAAATGGCATTGACCATGGTTTGATTTTCTGGAGCATCAGGTATAAAGGGGGTGTAGATCTTGTATCTCTCACATAGCCTCTCATAGAAAGCTGCTGGACTCTCATCAAGCTTCTTGAAAAACCTCAGAGATTTTAGCCATATTGGTGGGGTTCTTGGCTCCGGCCCTGACTCCTGGGAGGAAAGCCAGCTGATATCTTTCTAGCCTGGTCTTTCCATCCTCTGAGTTTGGATTCCAATTGGGTTCCTCATCTGGAAAGGCCTCCCTAGCCCATCTGTCTGTTATCTAATACTAGGGGCCCAGTGCACAAAAATGTGTGCACTCGGGAGTTGGGGGTCCCTCAGCCTGGCCTGTGCCCTCTTGCAGTCTGGGACACCTCAGGGAGATGTCCACCTACTGGCATGCCTGGCCAACCTGGGTGAGGGGCTGAGGGCCATTTTCAGGCTGCCCACAGCCCTTTCAGGGTTCGTGCACTGGGGGTTTGGAGGGCTGGTGAGTGTAGGCCTGGACATTTCCCACCAGATGGTCCACAATTGCACATGCCTGGTGAGCCCCCACCACTGAAGGGACACACCTGGCACAGAGCTGGGTGGTGAGCCAGGGGCAGATGCTGGTGCAGAATCCCTTGGTGGGGCCCTGCTGCTGAGCGAACACACCTGGGGTGGAGCCGGGCAGTGGACTGGCTTTGGATTCTCTGCACTGTGCAGCAGACACTCCCGTATGCCCTGTGGAGGCCCTGGGGGGTGGATGAAGGTAGCAGACCTCCTCAGGGGTGCTCCCGCATGCCCCTGAGGAGGCCCCCGGGGCGGAGCCAGGCAGTGGACCCGGGACAGGTGCTCCCGCATGCCTGGTTGGAGGCCCCCAGGGGGCGCAGCCAGGCAGTGGACCCGGGACAGGTGCTCCTGGATGCCCCAAGGAGGCCCCAGGCCGGACCCCCCCACACACACTGAGCTGACACACCTGGCACAGCTATGCTGGCCACGGAGGCTCCCAGTGCAGAGACAACCTGCCAGCCTCCATCTTGACTGGGTTAATTTGCATACAGCCACTCTGATTGGCTGGTGGGCCTGGCCATAAGCAGAGGCTCAGCCAGCCTAGGCAGGCAGTTGCAACAGAAGCTTCTGGTTTGCTCTAGCTCCATGGCTGCCGGCCTCTATCTTGGTTGGGCTAATTTGCATACAGCCACTCTGATTGGCTGGGAGGCATGGCTTGGCTGGTGGGTGTGGCTTAGGTGTCTCAGGTAATGGTCAATTTGCATATTACTCTTTTATTATATTAGATTCCTGATGGGGCCTGGTTCTGGAGCCACTTCCGAGCCTCTGTTACTACTCTCCTCAGTGTTAAAGAATGTGAAAAGGAGCTGCTTGCAGTCCATCCAGATGGGCTTCTGGATCTGTAAGATTGTTTCTAGGAGGTCTATCATGACCTGAGGTTTTTCAGAATAAGTTGGGGTGTGATGTTTCCAATTCAAGATGTCACTAATGGTAAAAGGCTGATAATAATAGACTGGCCCTCCCTCCTACAAGGTCTCATCTTCGAAAACTACTTTGGCACTCTGAATATGGTGAAGGAGAAACATAAAGGATAATGTTTTTAGACCTTTCAGACCAGCTGGGGAAGCACTTGGTGCTGCCTGTGGCACATGTGGAGATGGTAAAACTAGCAGGACTTCCTTAGGGGATCCTGGCAGAACAAGGGGCTGGGTTCCCTTCTGAGAGACCTGTTTCTTTTCTCCTACCCCATTTCCCCCAAAATAAGACAGTGTCTTATATTATTTTTTGCTCCCAAAGATGCACTATGTCTTATTTTCAGGAGATGTCTTATTTTTCCATGAAGAAGAATACGGCACACATTTATTGTTGAACAAAAAAAAAGAAAATTTATTACCTGTGTGTTCATACAATGTGCCTGACTCCTGCCCTGCGTGACTCACTGTCTAATTGTGAGTCAGCCAAACTCTGTCAGGGCAGAGCAAGCAGCAGGAGGCAGCTTGTCCTGGTGGTGGCGCGGGTTCTCTGATTAAAAGAGACTTCGCACTTCCTGTCTGCTCTGGCTACAGCCAACAGTGAGCTGCAGAGCGCCGCCTACTGCAATGGCCCAGAGTCCAGAGTTATGGTAGCTTTGGGGGGCCTTATTATCAGGGAGGCCTTATGTTCACGGAGGCTTATTATCGGGGAGGCCTTATGTTTGGGAGGTCTTATTATCGGGGAGGTCTTATTTTCAGGGACCTGCCTTATATTTCAGTGAGAGGCAAAACTAAGTAGGTCTTATTTGGGGGGAATGTCTTACTTTTGGGGAAACAGGGTATTAAAACCTTACAAAACTGGACCCAACACGACAAGGTTTGAGCAATTTCTAACCAGCTGTCTATGTAAGGGAACTGATCTGGGTGTCCAGGTTCTGTCGTGACTACATTCCAGACTTCCCTGACCAGTCCTACATCTAAAGAACCTTTGGGGGCCAGCCAACTCTAAAGACTGGCCATTCTAATTCACAGAATTTTCTCAGTGTTTTGGGGTTAATTTTAATACCATACTCTTTAATAAAACCCTTTTCAAAATTTTCTAACATGCACTTGAGAACACTGGGTTTACTTTGTCCCAATCTCTTGATGATTGGTGGTGAGAGACAGACAAGGGTGCAGGGAAATTTACTAAAAGCCTGGAGGATCTCTTTAAAGAAGATATCCTTAATCAGCATAGTTCAGGGCCAGGCAGATAAAATCTCTCCCTCCTGCGGAGCTGTGAGCCCTGCTCTTGAAAGTTCCAGCCAGCCAAGAGAGATAAGAAAAGCCACAAATACCTTTAAATGTACCCCAGAATTCCAAAGTTTCAACCAAACACAGCAAAATCACAGAGCAAACCAAAGCCTTTAATACACAAACATAGACAAAATTTTTTAAAATATATTTTATTGATTTTTTACAGAGAGGAAGGGAGAGGGATAGAGAGTTAGAAACATCGATGAGAGAGAAACATCAATTAGCTGCTTCCTGCACACACACCCCCACTGGGGATATGGCCACAATCAAGGTACATACCCTTGACCAGAATCAAACCCAGGACCCTTCAGTCCACAGACTGACGCTCTATCCACTGAGCCAAGCCCGCCAGGGCTAGACAGAACATTTTATCAACTATCCCTCCATGATAGAGAGCAAACGTCTCTGAGAAAACCAACTCAAAAGCGCTGCTTGAGTCTTTTGCAGACCATCACAGGTTCAGCTTTCAGTAAATCAAATGTTTTCACCAGATGAGCAAACTGAAAATCAAAGGAACTTTTGCCTTTACACAGACCTCTTAATCAGCAGATAATTATGCCAAAACAGACAAACATCTGTACTCACACTCTCTCAGTAAGACTAGTCCAGACTGGAGCTGAGCAGATAATGCCCAACTCCCCAGATGGGCACTCCAGCATCCATATCCCAGAACAGAATTCTCGACCAACATCTTGGTGAGAACCTATGAAAGGAGTCAAGACTGCTTCCAGCCCCCCTTCTCAGCAACAAATTGGCTAGTCCAACACACAAACAAACATAAGAGTGAACCCATAATTCCTTAATCAAATCTAAATTCATTCACCTTCAGAGTCCTGATTCTTGATTTACCTGACGAAGTCCTATGACTTCTGGGGAGGTGACCAAGCTCCTCCTTCCACTCAGTTGGAGTAGGCTTGACTGACTGGGGCCCTACCTTACAGATTCTGTTGACAGGTCCAGAGGTGTCTGTCACTTTCTCCAAATTCTGGCTGGGCCCTGGGCTAAGGTCCTGGAGCACCTGGATTTCCCCCCAGTTAAATTTTGCTAAAATCAGCAGTGCTCGTCTTCTGGAGCCCTGTCCCACACCCCTGAGCCCCAAACCCTGTCCACTCACCAGAGGCAAGAGCCAAATGTGGTTAGCTTTCTGGTTTGGGAACCAAATGTTACAGCAGACCAAAGTAATATCAAACACACTTCCTAGAGAAAGGGAGAAACCCAGGTTATTAACACTAGTGGAGTTCTGGAATAATTTCCAAATCAGAGTGAAGAAACACGCAGAGGGCTCATTTTTTTATAATCTTCTGGGGTCTTTGTCTTGCAGATATGGTTCTGTCCTCTTTTGTGGGCTTATAGGAAGGCCCCTAGGTGTTGGATGTCTCCAGGCCATAGCTGATATTCTGTTCTGGGTTCAGCAATAACAACTTTCTCCCCTACCCCCCACAGTGCAGTGTATTGTTCACAGTTTTTATGGCCTGATATATCTTGCAAGACCAATTTTCTCCTAACTCCTGGGTAACCAAGGTATTTGTTGTTATTAGTGACAACATTAGGTGAGGGATTAACCCAAATAAATTGTTTTACCCATGGTGGGTTAGAAACATAAGTCCAAATTACTTTCCCATTTGCCCCTGGTATATTACCACACAGTTAATTACTATTAGCATCACAAGAAAGACATTCTCAGGTGTTCTTGGGGTTCTGGTCTCCTCACAAATCTGCCGCACTTTCTGCACCATCTTATTCATCATTCCCCAGGTGACCTCCAGGCTGTTCACTGTCCTCCTCATCCTCCTCCCACTCCTTATCTTCAGTAGATTGTTTGAAGCTGCTGCTGTCTACGGCTCAGTTAGTTGATTGTCTGCAATTGTAAGGTGTGGCTCCAGGTGCAGGACCCTCATTAACTTGGCCAGTTACTCCATTGGATCCATGTTGAAGTCTAATATTTCTTGCAGGAATCCACATGGGCTTGGAGAAATTTTCTGGAGATATACAAGTATACCCTGAAGCAAATGTTAAGAGGGGACAGGGAGCTTCTATAACCTAGTCTCAGAATCTTTCCATTTAACCAGACCATTTTCTTTTGGCTTATTCTGACTCCAGTGTATTTCCATGGGTGTCTTGCCATCGGCATCACAAGTGAAAAAATTTAAAGTAATTAAAGCTTAGTGTAATCTACTTACAGGAGATTTCTCCATAATTCCCCCTTTTTGTTTTTCAAGTTGGGATTTAAACTTTGGTGCTGTCACTCAAAAATGTCTTGTCCTTGAGAATTATGTGGTATTCCTGTAATGTGCTGAATTTTCCACTTTTTACAAAATTGTTGGAAATGACAGCTTGTGTAAGCAGGCCCATTGTCAGTTTTAATAATTTTTGAAATTCCCATGATGGTAAAGGCAGCTAAGCAATAATTAGTAATCCATTGCCATTTCCCCTGTAGATGCAGTAGCCCATGGGACTTTTGAAAAGGTGTCTTACAGAGACATGCAATGGTTGAAGATGTCCAAAGGGACTATAATGTGTCACATACATTTGACATATATGGTCCCTTACAAACCTCTAGGGTTAACTCCTGTGTTAGGCCCTTGAGGTAGATGTAACATGAAAGTGGGACATTTCTTGGTAATTTGTTTTGCCTGTGAGAGACTGAGAATTGTTTGGACAAGATCTTGGCAGGCTGATGTAAAAGCTGATGAGACTCTGAGGACTCTTTTAATAAGGCAATCAGTTGATCAGCATGTGCATTTCCTTTAGTTAATGGGCCAGGTAACACACTGTGAGCTCTGATGTGAGTAATATAAAAAGGGTATTGTCTCTGTTGCACAATCTGCTGTACCTGTTTAAATAGTAAAAATAAACTTTGGTCACTGAGCCATTTCAAATGAGCAATTTTCATTCTATTTACTAGGCCTGAAGTGTAAGAGGAATCAGACATTATGTTAACAGGCTCTTGGAAATCTTGCAATGCAGCCTTAATAGCTTCTAATTCAATTCTATGCACAGAAATTTGCAGATAAGTATGACTGGTCAGTATGACTCAGTCTGAATTCATTGCATGATAGGTGATTTCCCATTAGATGATCCATCAGTAAAAACAATTAAAGCTCCAAAAATAGGTTCTTGCCTAGTATTTTTTGGTATAATAATGGGGTAATAATATCAAAATTGTGGTAATAAATTGTGGTCTTTTAATAAGTGGCAATTAAGTTCCCCTGAATATCCAATTTGCCAATTTAAGTCAATTTGAAATAACATTTCTAGTTGCTTCCCAGTGAAGGGAAGATAGATGCATTTTGGTTCTCTTCTAAACTGCCTTCAGTGCTTTCTAAGCTGAGATATCAATTGTGCCATCAGTTCTACATAAGTAACAGCAGTTTTAGAGGACTGGTGTCCAGTTTTAGAGGACTGATCTTATACAATGGAAAAATGATAGACCTATTCAATAATAATAGCGGGATCCATTCAATGACAGAGGGAGAGTTTTTATTCTGGAAGATTATTCCAGTGGCATTATTTGCAGTATGGTTAATCTGTCCCAATAAAGGCAGGTCAGGCTGTACCCGTGCTACTTGGGCTGAGGAAATTGCATTCTCAATTCTTAGCAATTCCTTTCTAGCTTCATCTGTTAATGTTCAGGGTGAGGAAAGGTTAGAGTCATCCCTAAGTATCTAAACTAATAAAAGCATAATATTAAAATTAACCGTCTCTTTGGGATGGGTAAGCTACGCCCACCAGGCAATCAGAGCAACTATATGCAAATTAGCCTAGCCAAGATGGCAGAGGCGGTAGGCGGGAGAAGCAGCACACAGGATCCCTGTGTGTGCCCAGGCCACCTGATCGCTTCCCAGGTGGAAGTCTGGGGGCAGGGCCAGCCGGCCGGCCCCAAGGCTCCGTCCTGGGAGTCCATGGGGTGGCCATGGCCACCCAACCGCTTCCCAGGCAGATGGCCCCAAGGGTCAATGGGAGCTGTGGGCAGCCTGAAAACTTCCCTCAGCCCTCACCCAGGCTTGCCACACCCCCATGGGGTGAGGGTTCCCACTGAGGAGCTTGACCAGCCTGCAAACAGACATCGGCCCCTCACCCAGTCTGGCCAGGCACACCAGCAGGTGGACATCCCCAGAGGGGTCCCAGACTGTGAGAGGGAACAGGCCGGGCTGACCCCCCCCCCCCCACAGTGCACAAATTTTTGTGCACTGGGACCCTAGTATTAAATAAAATAGTAATTTCTCCCATAGAGGTTTTAAGGTAAGGTTTTAACCAGTTAATGTCTCCTAATAATTTCTGAAAGTCATTTAAAGTTTTAAGGCAATCTTTTCTTATTTCTACCTTTTTTTAAAAAAAAATAAATATTTATTATTCAGATTATTACAGATGTTCCTTTTTTTCAACCCCCATAGCTCCCCTCCATCCCATGCCCTTACCCCCGCCACTGTTTTCATCCATAGGTTAAAATTTTTGTCCAGTCTCTTCCTGCACCCCTCACACCCTTTCCCCCCCCAAAATTGCAAGTCCATTCCCTTTCTATGCCCCTTCTTCTATTATATTCACCAGTTTATCTGTTGATCACATTTTTTATTGACTTAATTGTTAGATTCACTTGTTGATAGGTATGAATTTGTTGTCACTTTGTCCTGGGTGGGTTGTAAATTGGGTGGGGCAGGGTCTCAGAGAATCACCAGGGAAGAGCAAACAGCAATGATTGTCCCTCAGCTGTCTCCAATTTTTAGTGTCTCCGCACCCTTGAATCCCTGAGTCTCAGAGTTTTGCGTCCCCACAGTAGTGATGGCAATGGTTGCTGTGAGCAGCTCTGCGAGAAAGCTCCCCTCATTTTCTGACCCAATGCCAGACAGCGCAAAATGAGTTCAGTGCAGTCCCGGAGCTTGTATCACCCTTTCCATTGAAAAAAAATGCACTCAGGTGCTGCCGCTGACACCTGCGCCTCCATATCTCTCTGTTCTTGATGCCTCTGCACCTTCTGTGCAGTCTCAACACAGTCTTTTTCTTTCCTTCTAATTTTAGAACTTCCACTCGGTCAGTTTTTCCCTGGTTCTGAAAGACTAGGGGCCCAGTGCACAAAAATTTGTGCATTCTGGGGCGTCCCTCAGCCCAGCCTGTGCCCCCTCATAGTCTGGGACTCCTCAGGGGATGTCCACCTGCTGGAGTGCCTGGCCAGCCTGGGTGAGGAGCTGATGGCTGTTTGCAGGGTGCCCACAGCTCCCATTGACCCAAAGTTCCAGTGAGGCTGGCTGGAATCAGGTTTCTGGGGTTTATTTATCTTCTATAATTGAAACATTGTTGCACTGAGCAGAGGCCCAGCCAGACTAGGCAGGCAGTTTCAACTCTATCGCTGGTGCAATGGAAGCCTGCTGTTTGCTCTAAATCTGTGGCTGCTGGTTGCCATCTTAGCTGGGTTAATTTGCATACAGTCACTCTGATTGGCTTGTGGGCATGGCTTAGGTTTCTCAAAGTGATGGTTAATTTGCATATTAGATTAAATGGTTTTATTAGATTAAATTTTTTTTTGGCTTTTCAGTTGTAATTTTTATGTGGTTGTGGGGGGCAGTGCATTCAAGTATATACCTTATGCCCCTTTCTTGGTTCTCCTTATTTCTACCTTTTGCAGCCTAATACATTGATTTTCAATTATGGTTCCCAGATATTGGAAAGGTGTCTCTTTCTGTACCTTTTCTGGAGCAATTTTTAAGTTTCATTTAAATTTGGGAAAACATTTCCAAAGTCTACTCTTCCTGTGGACTTGCTAAAATCAAGTAATCCATGTAATGAATAATGTAATATCGGGAATATTTGTCTCTTAAAGGCTGAACAGCTTGAGCCATATACTTTTGACACAAGGTGGAGCTATTGGCCATTCCTTGAGGCAAAACCTTCCATTGATATCTTTTCATGGATTCTATATTATTAATAGATGGCACTGAAAAGGCAAATCTTTGTTTATCTTGAGGTTCCAAGAGAATGGTGAAAAATAAAACAATCTTTAAGGTCTACTACTATAAGAGATCAATCTAGTAGGATTTGCAAAGGTGCTGGGAGTTCAGACTGTAAAGCCCCCTTGGTATGCATAGTAGCATTAACCACGTTAGATCATGTAACAATCTCCATTTTCCTGCCACCTTCTTAGGTAAAGTAAGTATAGGGATATTCCAAGGGCTATTGGAAGGCTCTATGTGATCAGCCTCATACTAATTCATGAATATCACCTAATTTCTCCTTTATTAATGGCCACTGATCCCCATCTAGGTCTATCATCTTTCCATTGTATAGATCAACATGGAAGCAAGGAGATGGAGCAGTGACCACTCCTAAAAAGGTTGATATCCTAATCCTCATCTTCCAGGGTTTTCTTTTGGATTGTATGGGTTCTTTAATTTCCTGATTATTTTTTTCCTAAGCCTTGACTAGTCTGATATCCCATCTGAATTATTAACTGCTATCCTTTGCTGGTAATAATATAAGCTTGTAAACTTTCTAACATACCCCATAAATTGACTACGATTCCAGAGACAATGTATGCTTGTAACTATCCTGTCTGTCCTTCCTCACCTTGCCACAGATGTCCTTCCTTATCTTCCTCAGACTGCAGCACTATGTTGTGTGTTATCAGGAACTCCCCCCACCCAACCCTTAATTGAGTCCATAGCTTCTACCATGGACCAACTTGGAGGCCAGAATTCTTTGCTGAACACTGATATCTGCTCCAGTGTTTACTAAGCCCTTAAACATTTTTCCTTCTATTCTTAAATTAATCATAGGATGAGTTTTGCTAATTTCCTGTATTCAGTAGATGTCTGAGCTTCCAAATCCTTGTGTTCCTCTTTTCCTACTTATAGCCTCAACTTTCTGAACATAAGGTAAAAGATGAATCTGAGGAATTCTTTGTCCTGGAGTAATATGCATAATATGATTGCATTTTAATATAACTATAATTTCTCCCTCATAGTCTGAATCTATGACCCCAGGCAGAACAGTTAGTCTTGTTATAGTGTTTTCACTCCTCCCTAAGATTAATCTTAACAGTCCCAGTGGCACAGGTCCCAGGTTCCTGTAGGAACAGTTTGCCAAGCCACATCAAGGGTCCAATTGACTGCTATAGTACTGTTAAGATCTAGACCTGCATTCCCTGGAGTGGCTCAGATCAGAGAGTCCACTATGGGCCTTACAGGGCAGATCTCCCCTATTGATGATGGGACTGGGGACAGCCCCTCTGGCCATTTCCCTGTGGTTGGCCATTCCCTATGCCTTGATCTAATAGCTGTCCATTGTTTTATGAAATTTTGATTTACTTTGACCCACTCAATGGTGGCCCTTCTGCCATGTAGGACACAGAGAGGTTGAGTCTGTTGATTGTCTCAGGAGGCAGGATGCTCACACCTTTCCCTAGAGCACCACTTTGTGTCCTTTTTGGTTGCCTATATTCTTTATTAAAATGTCCTGGTTTTGAAGGATTAATAAGAGAAAATCAAGATGGTAGCATAGGTAAACACCTAAAATTGCTGCCTCACACAACCATTTCAAAACCACAACAAAAAGAAAAAACAGACACCACCCATAGGAAGGCTGGCTGAGTAGAAATTCTACAACTAGAAAGAGACTGAGACTCAGAGGAGGTGCAGAAGTAAAGTGCAGAGGTACGGAGGCATGCAGAAAGGGCTTGCAGAGAGGGCTGGCAACTGAGGACACAGTTGTCTTTTTCAATCCAGAGAGAGTCACAAGCTCCCAATGGCTCTGAACTCCAGTTCTAGGCGAGTTTCTGGGGATCCAGACTCATACAGGGAGAAGCTGGACTATCTGGCACCAGGAGGAACTCGAGAGTGGTGGTGCTGAGGGACATTGACAACAGGTGCCTCTTAGGATAGGGCTGAGAATCAGCCATAGCTGTTTGCTCCACCCCATTGATTTCCTAAGACCCCACCCCACCCAAGCCGCATGAACAGGCTTTTGCATATAAAAGGCTAGGTAGCCTCAGGCAGAAGCTAAAATAGCACTTCCTTAGAGATCCAAGAATTAGTGTACCCAGTGGTAAGAGCAGGACCACTGAGATTACAACTCCTCAGATCCATAAGAGACAAACTCAGGGGGCAGACTCAGTGAGCACCAAAGCCCCACTGAAGCAAGTCTTGCCTCATAAGGGTGTCTCCAGTAAAGAAGTTCTCCCACCATAGACACAGCTGATTCTCATAGCCAAGAGGCCTGGAGGTCAATTTCTCCCGGGGATACCAACAACAATCAAGGCTTAGCTAAAACAAGACTATGCACAAATCCTACAAAGGGGTGCACCAAAAGTGTCCACCTTGGGTAATTGCGGAGGCTGAGCCACTCGGCCCTATAGGACACCTAGCACAGAAAGCCTATCAATGCAAGGAAGCAGCCAAAATGCAGAAACAAAAAAACAGATCACAAGTGACAGAAATGGAGGAAAGCAAATGACTGGATATAGAATTCAAAACCACGGTTACAAGGTTTTTCAAGAATTTTCTAGAGATCGCCGATAAATTTAGTGAGACCCTTGAGGATATGAAAAATGACCAGCTAGAAATTAAGCATACACTGACTAAAGTAAAGAATAATATACAGAGATTCAACAGCAGACTAGAGGGTTGTAGGAATCAAGTCAAAGATTTGAAATACAAAGAAGCAAAAAACACCCAGCCAGAAAAGCAAAAAGAAAAAAGAATCCAAAAATATAAAGAGTGTGTAAGGAGCCTCTGGGACAACTTCAAGTGTACCAACATCAGAATTATAGGGGTGCCAGAAGAAGAGAGATAGCAAGATATTGAAAATCTATTTGATGAAATAATGACAGAAAACTTCCCCTACCCAGTGAAATAAATGGACTTACAAGTCCAAGAATCACAGGGAATCCCAAAAATAAGGAATCTAAGGAGGACCACACCAAGACACATCATAATTAAAATGCCAAGGGCAAAAGACAAAGAGAGAATCTTAAAAGCAGCGAGAGAAAATCACTCAGGTACCTACAAGGGGACACCCATATGACTGTCAGCTGATTTCTCAACAGAAACTTTGTAGGCCAGAAGGGAGTGGCAAGAAATATTCAAAGTGATGAATAGCAAGGACCTACAACCAAGATTGCTTTACTGAGCATAGCTATCATTCAGAATGGAATGTCAGATAAAGAGCTTCACAGACAAGAAAAGGCTGAAGGAGTTCATCCCCACCCAACCAGTATTATGTGAAATGCTGAAAGGTATCCTTTGAGTAGAGGAAGAAGAAAAAGTAAAGATATAAATTACGAAGAAAAAATACACATCTATCAACAAGTGAACCTAAAAAATCAATCAAGTGACTAAAAAATCTAATGAACAGAATAAGCTGGTGAATATTATAGAAGCAAAGACATAGAAAGGGAGTGGACTGACAGTTCTGAGGAGGAAAATGATGTGAGGGGTATGGGAAGAGACTGGACAGAAATCGTACACCTATGGATGAGGACAGTGGAAGGGGTGGAAGGGCAGAGGGTGGGGTGGGAACTGGGAGGAGGGGAGTTATGAGGAGGAAGAGTAACAATTGTAATAATATGAACAATAAAGTTTTAAAAAAAGAAAAGAAAAGAAAGGATTAATAAGTACAAATGGGTAGTTGCAATATACTCTTGGGGATGCAAAATACAGCATAGGGAACATAGTCAGTAATGTTGTAATAACTATGGATGGTGCCAGGTTGGTGCTGGAATTATGGAGTGATAAGTTATATAAATGTCTAATCACTAGGCTGTACACCTGAAACTAATATAAAATAATATTGAATGCCAACTGCAATTGAAAAAAAATTAAATGAGTTGATGTAGTTGCAAGCCTGTTATACATGATGCTGAATAAATTATTATCATTGTGAAAAAAATAAAATTTCCTGGTTTTCCAGTTATAACACCTTTTATTTCCCACTGTTACAGCGGTGGCAAGTAAATTTGCTTGAAAAATGCATGACTCCACATTCTGACATGCTCAAATCTTTTCTGTAATGGTACTACCTTTTCTCAGAAGTGTCAGACATTTCTTACTATCAGCATTGGCATTTTCATAAGCTAAATGCTAAATTAAAATGTATCCTGCTGTCTCATGTTGAATCTATCATCTCACTGCTTGAGTGAGGAGCCACAAAATTGGAAAATGATTCTAAAGGCTCTTGCACACATTTACTAAAAGCTCCTCAGGATCCCCTTTTGCTTTCCTTGCACAAAATCTAATTTATTCATATACCTGTTGCACATAATTTATCCGATTTTGCACATCCTTATATTGTCCCAGTCCTGCCAGCATTTCATAAATTATTTGAGCATTTAACCTGCAGTTTGCATGAGCTTGCTCCTGACATTTCTCCAAAAATTTTCCCTTCCATAGTAAATAATCTCCTCCCATCTAGAGTTGCATAAGCCAGAGAATACCAATCATAAGGAGTTAAGAATGCTTCAGAAGTATCTAATCTAATAAAAGCATAATATTGAAATTGACTGTTTCTTTGAGATGCCTAAGCCATGCCCACCAGCCAATCAGAGTGGCTGTATGCAAATTAACCTAGCCAAGAGGAAGGCCGGCAGTAATGGAGCTGCTAGAGTAAACAGGCAGTTTCAGTTGCAGCAGGAATAAAACTGTTTACCTGCTGGGCTTCTCTTGGCTCCAGGCAACAATATATTTACAACATTGTCTCAATAATAGAAGCCATGAGCTGAAGCAGACAGGAGGCTTCCTTACCTGCCTGGGCCTCGGCTTAAAAAACAGTGTATCAATTATAGAAGATAAATAATCCCAGAAACCTGCTTCCAGCCAGCCTTGCTGGAACATTGGGTCAATGGGAGCTGTGGGCACCCTGAAAGCCTGAAAACAGCCCTCAGCCCATCACTCAGGCTGACTACACCCCAATGGAGTGAGAGATTCCACTGGGGGGCTTGGCCGACCTGCAAAGAGCCATCAACCCCTTACCCAGGCTGGCCAGGTACCCCAGTAGGGGCCCAAAACCTGAAGGGACTGTGGGCATCCTAAAAGCCTGAAAATGGCCCTCAGGTCCACAGCCAGGCTGACCAGGCACGCCAGCAGATGGACATCCCCAGAGGGCTCCCAGACTGCAAGAAGGCACAGGTTGGGCTGAGGGACCTCCTGAGTGCACAAATTTTTGTTCACTGGGCCCCTAGTTATTTATAATTTCCCTGTAAAAAAGAGCCATTAGACCATATTGAACTACACTTTCATGTAAGGCCTTTATCACTTTAAAGTCAAATTTTTTCATGGTATCTTATTATCTGATTCGGGAGCAGGGGTCAGCTACCTATATGATAGGAAAAGAAATCCTTTCTTCCACTGACCTGTCTTTCAATTCTCTGATGGCTCTTTGCATATATGATTCTATTAATGATGAATTAAACATTTCAGGATTAGTACATGGAGGTGGAGGGATCCATGAAGGCCATCCCTCCATTTTTTCTTTTTGTTCCTCTTTAAGGGCTGAGGGTGCAAGGGGAGGAGACTTATTTTCCTTTGCCTCTCTTAAAGGCTCTAGCAAATGAAATACTGTGTTCCACAAGGAAAACAATTTGGAGGCAATTTTTTTTCCCTGCTGAGCTTTTTTCTCTGGCTCAACTCTTTTCCAACATTCAAGATCCAATGTACCTTCTTTAGGAAACGAAGAGTTATGTTCTATAATAACATGCAAAAACTATAGGAGAATACTTTCTGCAACTTTCCTTTATCCTTAAGCATACAAACCAATAGTCTACAATAAAGCTTTTCTCCTTTTGACTAATTCTGTCCCATTAGCCTGGCTAAATAGAAATACATACCCACCCTACTTACAGATTGCAATTTCTGCAACTGATTGTGAGCTTTCGCGTGTGGTGAAATATCTCCCACCTATGCGGTGAATTCCTTCCCTCCTTGCCAGTGAAACTTCATTTTTTCACTCTAGGTGAAGTCTTCTTCTCCAGATGATCTAGTTGAGGTGTCAGATGTGTATGTTCCTCTACGTCCCATGTGGCTCAGGGTTTAGGATCTGGAGGAGGGGCCACACACAAATGAAAGAGATGAGACAAGAGATAATTTGGAAATATTGGGGGGCCAGGAGGGCAAGTCCAGCTCAAGGGGAAGGACTTTCCACTGGTGCCCAGACCTTACCAACCTTTTATTTCATTTGGGATACACTTATAACCCTTAGTCAGGCAAGATCCAGTAACAGGCAGATTATTTTATCAGTAAGGATTTACAGGATAATAAATGGGAAAGTTGCTTCAGCTACCATTGTCTCGACTACACAGTGGGTGCACAGCCTTGACGTTTGCCAGAGCTCAAGGGTCATCAGCCTTCTGGGTTCCTTGTTCACACCTCTCTTCTAGTGAAGACAATGGGTGGCTTCCCACAGTTTAAGCATGAACACAATAACTTGTCCCCAAGACCTCAGCCTATGTCCCAAGCATGTACACCAATAAAAATATCCACTCCAGCTTGGTACCAGAATAATCTCTTAAAGGGTCTGACCCATGTCAAATCCTCAGCAGCCTGGACAATTTTCTACTTTTTTAAAGGACAAAAAATGCCTTTCAGCCTAATAATTCCAATTATATGGAATGCACATTCTGGAGTCCAGAAATAAATTATATGAATGCAAGCACATCTACTGCTTTACATACTGCTATGACTATTGTCAAAAAATGTAGTTTCAATGGAAACAATAATCTATTCAGTCACTTTCTGTTTAAGAAAATGTTTATGGACCTTCCATATTAAGTTCTTAAATTTCCTTGATAAACTTTGCATGGATATTTAAGTACTTTGGAGAGATCTGCTTTAACACAGAATATATTTCCCATACTAATTCCCCATTCTCTTGTCATTCCTGATTGTAGGGACAATATGGAACATGTATACAAATTGATACATAATTTTGTATATTTTTATTGTACACTCAAATGAACTGTGGAAGTTGTTGCTCTGTTTAGAGACACATAATAGAACTCAGAAAGCCTGAAGATTTAGAAATAAGTACCTATCCCCTGCAACAGTCTTGTAATCAGACTTTTTAGACTCAGTTAAATTACCAAAGATATCACAAGAATAATGCCTAGAAAATCATAATATTTGAGAGACTCAACAACAAATCAACAAATGATAAGTGTTGGGTAGGATATGGAAAAAAATGTGAATCCCGAGGTGTTCATTGGTTGATCACTTCTCTGTCTCCAGATTTAATAGGCCATCAAACCTTAGAGGGAAGTAGGAGAGAGGGAGGGTAAAGGGGAGAGACCAACCAAAATATGTGAATGCATGCATATAAGCCTAAACAATGAACAAAGACACCAGAAGGATAAGAGCATGAGTGGTGGGGGGGGGGTTTGGGGGAGTTAGGGGGGATAGGACACATATATAATCTAATCTAATAAAAGAGTACCATATTTTCCTGCCTATAAGATGACTTTTTAACCCAGGAAAATCTTCTCAAAAGTTGGGGGGTCGTCTTAAATGCCAGGTGTGCTGCATATGGTGGGGGGTAGCTCAAAAACAGTCACACTCTATTCATTTCAATGGAGCCAGATGGAGACTGCAAGTGTCTCTGGTCGGCTCCTTTTTGTGCCACATATGGTCTTCGTCCAGACTTTTTAACCCAGGAAAATATTTTCAAAAGTTGGGAGTCGTCTTATATGCCCAGTCATCCTATATGCCGGAAAATATGGTAATATGATAATTGCATCACTCCTCCACATTCCAAGCCATGTCCACCAGCCAATCAGAATGGCTATATGCAAATTAACCAAACCAAGATGGCAGCTGGCAGCCATAGAGCTAGAGTAAACAGGAGGCTTTGTTGCGCCGGCAGTGGAGGAAGCTGCCTGCCTAGCCAGACTGTGGTCTCTGCTCAAGGCAACAAAGTTTCAATTATAGAAGATACCTGCTTCCAGCCTTGCTGGGAGCTTGGGTGTATCGGGGCTGTGGCCAGCCGGCAAACAGCCATCAGCCCCTCACCCAGAATGTCCCCACCCTCATGGAGTGAGGTTCGCTGTGGGGGGGCTTGGCCAGCCTAAAAATGGCCCTCAACCCTTCAGCCAAGCTGGCCAGGCACCCCAGTAGGACTCCCACCCTGATCCAAGACATTTTTCAGGGCAAACCAGCTGGCCCCTACCCATGCACCAGGTCTCTATCCCATATAATGAAAGAGTAATATGCATATTGATCCTAACAGCAGTACCACTGGGAATGACTCGTCACTATGACACACCTTGACCACCAGGAGACAGATGCTCAATTCAGGAGATTCCCCTGGTGGTCCTGGGAGCTCTGTTCAGTCACAAGCTAGGCTGCCAGCTGCTAGTACAGCAGTCGTGGTGGAGCCTTTCCTGCCTCCTCAGCAGCACTAAAGGTGTCTAACTGCAGCTTAAGCCTGCTCCCTGCTGGCAAGTGGACATCCCCCGGGGGCTCCCGGGCTGCCAGAGAAATGTCTGACTTCCAGCTTAGGCCTGATTGCCTGAGTAGCAGGCCTAAGCCAGCAGGTGGACATCCTCCGAGGTTTCCCAGACTGCAAGAGGGCACAGGTCAAGCTGAGGGACCCCCCTTCCCCGAGTGCACACATTTTTGTGCACCAGGCCTCTAGTACCTTAATAAATAATGATAAATAAATAAATAAACAAATAAATAATAAATAGGTCATCTGCCCAGTTTTGGAATGTTGTGCAATACTAGTGGGTTGTCTTACCTCAGTGTGGCTGAGACACCCAGGCTGATTCCAGGCTGACGGGCAAGGTATGAAGGTACCAGCTGTATGTCTACCCATCCGTGGTGTCAATGTGCAATGGGACTCTTCTATCATCATGAAGACTGATACAGTAAAGAGATAAAATGGATACTTGCTAATTACCAACTTCAACTTCATTGAACAAATAACAGCATGCAGATTTCATATATATATATATATATATATATATATATATATATATATATATATATATCCTATCTAATAAAAGAGTAATATGCAAATTAACCATCACTCTGGGACAAATATGGTGGTGCCCATAGCGGGGGGCAGGATACTGTTGGTGTCACCCTGGCAACATGAATTGAGCAGGCATTACCTCAGCAGGTCACACTGCCCTGGAGCAGGCAAGCACCACCAGCAGGCAGCCTGCAGCAGGGCCTGCTGGCCACCATGGTGATCAGGAACAGGAGAGCAAATGCACGGGCAGCCATGAGCCATTCGAGTGTTCAGGGCCTGCTCCTGGCCTCCACAGTGATCTGGAACAAGAGATCCCCATGGCTGCTGCATGTTCGGGGGCCTGCTTCCAGTCACCAGGCAATCAGGAACAGGAGAGCTTATAGTTGCTGCAATGATCAGGAGGAGGAGCATGAACATGCAGGCAGCTGGCGGGCAGTCCGTGTTTGGGGACCTGCTCCTGGCTACCACAGCGATCGGGAGCAAGAGAGCCCCGTGGGCTGCCATGCATTCGGGGGCCTGCTTCCTATAGCTGTGGTGATCAGGAGCAGGAGCTCGAACATGCAGGCAGCTGGTGGGCAGCCCGTGTTCAGGGCCTGCTCCTGGCCACCACAGCCATCTGGAGCAGGGGAGAATGAGTAGGCAGTCCATGGGCAGCCTGCAGCAGGGCCTGCTCCTGGGTCGCCAGGACATCTGTGAGCAGGCAGGTGTGGCTGGCAGGCAGCACCCAGCCCTGGCCATAGCTCAAAGGAGAAAACAACATGCAGGTCAGGCCAGGAAATGAGAGATCAACATAGAGGGGTGACTGCTCCAAGCCTCCATGGTGTGGCTGGGGGCAGGCCCCCAGCAGACACACACACACACACACACACACACACACACACACACACGCACCTGCCAGATATGGCCATCAGTAGGACATCCACTGAGTGGTCCCAGACTGTGAGAGAGAGCAGACTGGGCTGAGGGACCCCCACCCTTCCCTCTGCATGAATTTCATGCACCAGGCCTCTAGTGTGTTGTGCATGTCCTACCTTTTCTGTTTCAAGCACACCATGCTATGCAGAAGATGGAGGTATTACTCCATATGGCCTTAAAGAGACACTGAAGTTTCATACTGTACAACTTGATTCTTGATTATCTTTTTGAAAATACCTTCTGAATTTTCATAGTCCATCCATGCTATTCTTTCAAGCTTGGATCATGAATATCATCTGCATCCTTACATAAAACAGCTATATATGGAGTACCCTAATTATGTTTGTTCACAGTTTATCTTTCTGTGATTTATGTTCATGCTCAGACCAAACATACTTTATAGTTCCCTTGTAAGAGAAGGTGTTTTGGGGGATGTTCTTCACAGGTGCAAGGGTCTGCCTCAGCTCCTCCTGACACTTTGACACAATCTACTCTTTCACAGAAAGATTTGACATTTTCCTACTGGGATTATTAATTTTTTTTCTGCTGGTTATGGAAAGCTTTGTCTCCCACTCAATTCCTCCTTCTGCTACTCCTAAAAATTATGGCTCATCTACCTCCAGATTATCTTTATCCTGGCCTTTTCAACATTCAGTGGGGTGTAATGAAACTAATAAGAGCTTCCCAGACAAGGGCAAAGGTTATTCCTGGGCATTATGCCTAACATATATTTTACTCTCCAAGAGGGATTTGTCAAGGACACAAATGTGCCTAAATGGGCTGGCTCTTTCCCTCCAGATATGTTGCTTGAATAACTGGGCACATATTTTCTGGAATGTGTGACATATGGTTCCATTTACATGAGCTCTCATATCATAGTGTTGGCAGAAGCTCTATAAGAGCCCCTGTCAGAGAGATATTTTGTTGAGAATCTTAGGTTGATCTAGAGGTTTACCACAGTGCAGATACTCAGAACTTAAAATCAAGGACTTGGCATTACCCAGAAGTAACTATGGTTACTTTGAGGAACAAATCTTGGCCTTCTTTCAAATCAAACTTGGAAAAGAAAATTCTTTCGTAAAATTGGAGAACTGATATTCCATCAAACACAACATTTAAAATCATCTCCACTCATGGAACAGCATGTTAGTTTTCCTCCTCAATTATAATTTTAGTGTTCTTACCTAGAAAAGCAGGGATACCACAGGTGAGGGTATCAGGACTCTTGACTATATTCCTTTTTCATGTGTTACTAAAAAATTGCATGGACTAGACTGACATGTTGTCAAATTTAATTATCATGTTCTATTGCCTGGTAGATATATGGGTGTGAAATAAATGTTGGAGCTTATCTACATAGGTATCCTGATTCCCTGAGAGAGCTGTGGGAGGTCAAGGTTTCAGAGTTTGGATGAGGTCCATCTGGCCATCATAGGTGATTCCCATCCCATCTAATCCAAAAGGTGGCTCATACTAGGTTGGGCAAATATTCAGAGGATTATATCTCCACCCCTCAAAATGATCTAAAATATATATTCAAAAGGGTTTCCTTGGCTTCTAAGACTAAATACTTAACCATGGGATCAACATTACCAAACAACCTGAGATTTTCTTTATGATGTAACTGATGTCACCCACAGACTTATAACAGACCATGTGTGTGAGAACTCTGTAGTCAATTAAAATTGGCAAGGGCAGGAATAGTCATGGGATAACCCTTGAAAATACACCAGATTTATAGGTAGTGGCCAAATTGCCTTTGGGCCACTTTGGTACCAAATAACCTGAGGAATCCATTATATCCTGGCTGTGATTTAACCACAAACTAACAAAAGGCCATATGTGGAAGGATGATAAAGTCAATTTAAAGTGGCAAATAGATGAACTTGGAGAATTGTGGATGACAAAGCAGATACGTAAAAATTGGCCAAATTGCTCTTAGATTCCAATGCTATTCTCTGGATTACTTTTAAAGCCTAGACATCTGGACACATGGATGACTCCCTAAGAACTCTTAAGAGAGGAAGGAAAGATATGGCTTTCTTAAAGATAATCTTTCATTATACTGACAACAAAGAGGTAGTACTCAGCTACAGTACAGCAAATCATTTTTGGATATTCATTTAGCACAGTGAGTAAGGGGAAATATTGAAATGGGATGAGCATGGGGCAGTTTACTTTCTTATTTATGTTGCTTGTATGACAAATCAGAAGAGAAGTAAAGAACATAATAGGAAATTTCCTCATAATGAATTTGGGCAGAAGTGTGTGAACTATTTTTATTGAAGGCAAAAATATCCAAGATTTCTATGTGTCTTTTAATGATTATCATAGAGGATCCTCAACATAAAATGAAGCAACATCCATATAACAGGTGCACAATAAGGTCAGTAGAAGAGCAAGGAGTAGAAAACCTATTTCAAGAAATAATGACAGAAAACTCCCTTGACTTAGGGAAGAAAACAGTCAGACAAGCACAGACAGTCCCAAACAAAATGAACCCAAAAAGACTCACACAAAGATACATAGTCATTACAATGACAAACAATAATGAAAAAGAAAGAGACAGGATTACTTATAAGCAATCTCCCATTCGACTGTTAAATGATTTGTCAACAGAAACGCATCAGCCCAGAAGGAAATGGAAGGCAGTATACAAAGGGATGCAAAACAAGGAACTGAATCCAAGAATACTCTACCCAGCAAAGCTCTCTCATTCAAAATTGAAGGGGAAATCAGGAGCTTCATAAAAAAGGGCCAAAGGATTTTATCACAACCAAGCCATCAATGTAAGTAATGCTAAAGGGACTGTTGTAAAAAGAAGAAATAGAAAGTGAAAAAAATAGATGCATAAAGAAGAAAAATGACAACAAACAAGTGTCTATCAATAATAATCATAAACATAAATAAATTACATCTCCAACAAAAGACATACTGTGGCTGGATAAATAAGAAAATATGACCCATATAAGAGACCCACCTCAGAACAACAGACTCACACAGACTGAAAGTGAAAGCATAGGGAAAAAAATTTCAAGCAAATGGAAATTTAAAAAAAAGCTGGGGTAGCTATACTTATATCTTACAAAATAGACCTCAAAATAAAGACCATATAGTAGATAATGCAGATGACTTCATAATGTAAAAGGGATCGCTACAACAAGAGGATATACTCTGGTAAATATATGCAACAAAGCCGGAGTACTCAAAAATAAAAACTTCTGGAAGATATTAAGAAGAGATCGACAGCAATACATTCATACTAGGGAACTTTAATACTCCATTGATATTACTATATAAAGATCAGCAATGGGACACTTTTAAAGATAGACAACATATTAGATACAGACTAACTCTCTTCAAATCAGGAAGACAGAAATCAAATCAAGCATCTTTTCAACTCACAATGACATAAAATAAGAAATCCACCACAATAAAAAATAGAACACTTAGAGGCTAATTAGCATGCTATTAATTATTTGACTACCAAAAATATAAAAGAAGAAATAAAAAGCATCCTGGAAATAATAACAATGAAATCACAACAATCCAAAATCTAAGAACATAGTGAAAGGAGTCCTAAGAGGGAAGTTCAAAAGACAAGAAAAACTGGTAATAAGTTATCTAACTCTACAACTAAAAAATTAGAGAGTAAAAAGAAAAGCCTATCCTGAGCAGATTGAAGGAAATAATAAAGACCAGGAATAAATAAATGACATAAACACCAAAAAATAAAATACAAAAGATGAACAGAACCAAGAGTTGGTTCTTTAAAAGAATAAACAAGATTTATGAAACTCTAGCCAGCTCACCAAGAAGCAAAGAGAGATGACCCAAACAAACAAAATCAAAAGTGAAAGATGGAGGGGGGAAAAAAAACAGCACAAAAATAAAAAAGGATTGCAAAAAATACTATGGATAGCTCTATTTCAACAAACTGGAGAACCTAGACTAAGTGGACATATTCCTAGAAAAATACAATTTTCTAAAACAATCAGGAAGAATCAGAAAATGTGAATAGGCCAATAAATACTGAGGAAATTGAAGCAGTGATCAAAAAACAACAAGGGAGCTCACTGCATGGAAGAATATGTTTGGCAATGTGTCATCTGATAAGGGATTAATTTCCAAAATTTATAGAGAACTCATGCAACTCAACAAAAGGAAGATAAATGAAACAATAAAAAATGGGCAGAGGACACTTCTCTGAGGTAGATATACAGAAGGTCAAGAGACATATGAAAACATGCTCAAAGTCACTATTCATTTGAGAGATGCAAATGAAAATGGCAATGCTACAGACAAAAAAGGACCAAAGGATTTTAACACAACCAATGTAAGTAATGCTAAAGGGACTGTTGTAAAAAGAAGAAATAGAAAGTGAAAAAAACACATATGTCTCCATTTTCCTCCATTGACATATGTGTTGAGGTAGCATCTCACACCTGTCAGAAAGGCTATCATCAAAAAAATGAACAAATGACAAGTGCTGGCAAGGATGTGGAGAAAAAAGAACCCTTATACATTCCCACATTTCCAAGAATTCCATATACATCCACTATGGAAAACAGTATGGAGTTTCCTCAAAAAATTAAAAATGGAAGTCCATTTGACCTAGTAATCCCCCTTGAAGGAATATATCCCAAGAAGTCAGAAACACTGATGAGAATGAATATATGCACTTCTAAGTTCACAGCAGCACAATTTACCATAGCTAAGATTTAGAAACAGCCTAAGTGCCTATCAGAAGATGATTGGATTAAAAAACTGTACATCTGCACAATGGAATACTGTGCATCTGCAGAAAAGAAAGAGCTCTTACTATTCACAACAGCATGGATGGACTAGGACAGCATTATGTTAAGCAAAATTAACCAGTCAGAGAAGGGTAAGTATACATGATATCAGTCATTTGTCAGATATAATAAACAACATAAAATGATGAACAAAAATTGATCCAGAGACATAGAATCATCAAAGAGATTGTCAAACCTCAGAGAGTAGGCGGGAGAGGGTAGAATGAGTAGGGATAAGAGATCCATCAAAGAACTTGTACGCATGCATATGAGTATAAGCAAAGGACAGTAGGAAGTTAAGATTATGTGCTGGGAGATGAGACCAGCTGGGGGAAGGTGAATGGAGGAAAATGGAGACATATGTAATATTTGCAACAATTAAGAATTTAAATTAAAAAAAAGAGAGAGAAAAATAAATCCTCACCCTAATACAAATTCATGATGGTGACTAGAGGGGAAAAAGCATGAGTGAGGATAAGGTGGCAAAGGTGTTAATATATAAAGGGAGCAGATGTTTGTGGTGAGCATATGCTGGCATGTTCATGTTGTATTATCTTGTTGTACAATTAAAATGCATATAATTTTATTAGCCACTTGATTATGCAATCTAATCTAATAAAAGAGTAATATACTAATTGCATGACTCCATGACATCCCAAGCCACGTCCACCAGCCAAACAGAGCAACTATATGCAAATTAACCCAACCAAGATGGCAGCTGGCAGCCATAGAGCTAGAGCAAACAGGAGGCTTGGTTGCCACAGCGATGGAGGAAGCTAAGCTTCCTGCCTGCCTTGGCTGGCTGTGGCCTCTGCTCAAGGCAACAGTTTTAATTATAGAAGATAAATAAACCCCAAATACCTGCTTCCAGCCAACCTCACTGAGAGCTTGAGTTGCTGGGGGCCATGGCCAGCCTGCAAATAGCCATAAGGCCCTCACTCAGGCTGTCCAGGCACCCCTGTGGGACCCCCACCCTGAAGGACCTGTGACCAGCTTGCAAACACCCATCAGTCCCTCACCCAGGCTGGCCAGGCACCCCATCAGGGACCACCACCCTGAAGGGGCTGTGACCAACTTGCAAACAGCCAACAGGACCTCATCCAGGCTGACCAGGAACCCCAGCAGAAACCCCTCCCTGAAGGAGCTGTGGCCAGCCTGAAAACGGCCATCAGCCCCTCACCCAGGCTGGCCAATCATCCCAGTGGGGACACCCACTCTGAAGGGAATGTGGCCAGTCTAAAAAGGGCCCTCAGCCCCTCACCCAGTCTGGCCAGTCATCCCAGCAGGATCCCCACCTTGATCTGAGACAGCCTTCAGGGCAAACCAGCCAGCCTCCTCCAGGCACCAGGCCTCTATCCTCCTATATAATAAAAGGGTAAATATGCAAATTGACTCCAACAGCAGAACAACTGGAAATGACTGGTCACTATGACACACACTGATCACCAGGGGACAGATGAAGAATCTGCCCCTGATGGTCAGTGCACTCCCACAGGGGGAGCTCTGCCCAGCCACAACCCAAGCTGATGGCTGCCAGTACAGCAGTGGTGGTGGGAGGCTCTCCTGCCTCCTCAGCAGTGCTAAGGGTGTCCAACTGCAGCTTAGGCTTGCTATCTGCTGGCAAGTGGACATCCCCCAAGGGCTCCTGTGCTGACAGAGAGATGTCTGATTGCCAGCTTAGGCCCTATCGCCCAGGGAGTGGACCTAAGCCAGCAGGTGCACATCCCCTGAGGGTTCCCAGATTGTGAGAGAGCAGAGACCAGACTGAGGGACCCTCTCAAGTGCACAAATTCTTGTGCACCAAGATAAATGGATAAAAAAGCTGTGGGGACAATTACACAATGGAACACTATGTATCTGTAAAAAAAGAGGGATCTCTTACCCTTACCCTTTTTGACAGCGTAGACAGACCAGAAAAATATTATGCAAAGTGAAATAAAGTAAGCCAATCTGAGAAAGACAAATATCACATGATCTCACCTATTTTTAGAATCTACTGAACAAATTTAATTGACCAACAAAATAAGACCCAAAGTAGGGAGGCATGATAGACTGAAATATCATATACTTATATGCACAGCCCATGAACCTGGGCCATAGGGTCATGAAGAACTGGGTAGTTGGGGAGGTCCTGGGAGGATAAAGAGGGAAATTGGAGATATTTGTAATACTATCAAATTTATAAAAATAAGTTTAAAAATGAAAATAAATAAAATTTATGGAATGATGACTTCTGTAGATTTCAGATTTGCTATCTGTAGCAGCAGACATTCTATTATAGATGAGATTAATACATTGTTTCATCAATGATTTCATAAAATTAAAATTACTAATCAAGAGAAGTATCAAGTTATTTTTTTCAACTAACTTACTAACTAGAAAATTAGTTTTAAAGTCAAGTGCCAATTATTAAGTTAGGGAGAAAAATATTTTAAAAATAGTTGGCAGGAACATATCTGGATGATAAAAATTTTGCTAAAATTTGCAAATTGCTATATTCTGGAGAGAATATTTGTAATTTGATTAGCTGGTTCTCACTAATTCTGTTTGAACAAGGTTGTTCTATTGCTAGTTCTCCATTTCCTGATCTATATCATGCTAATTCTTAATGTTATAATGAATTTGAAATGTAATGATTTTCACTCAAGCATTTCAAGAGCTATTTAATTCAGTATGAACGTGAGATTACAGTCTTGCTACCAGTTACACTAAGTCATCTTCACATTGGAAATTACATATAAATGATCTTCATTTTTCATTACCTCACTTCTTGTTCCATTTGTAAATATGAAGTCATTTATTCAGCAAACATTCAGCCATAAAAAGCCCTATTCTTGCAGGACTAGGTCCAAGGAAGGCCTATTCTTGCAGAAATCTTCCTACAATGGACTTGCAGTAAAAACATGGGCCTAATGTAACCTCAGTAAACATTTTCTGATTATCCTTGTACTGTCCTTGGATTACTCTCTGATTCAGAATTCTGTTTCCCTAATAAGAATTTCTGGATTTTAGAAACAATTACCAACCAAAACTTATTTATTATCTTTTAGCTAAACTTTCTTGGATGGCCTTCAGAGTGTAACAGAGTAAACATCAGAAGGTGAGTATTTCCCAAATCCTGTTAATTTAAACATTCAGGGGGCCCTCAGGCCCGGGGCTTCTGAGAAAAATCAGGTATAAATCAGCCTTTCAAAGGGCTCACAATGCAGAAGTAGACATTCTGAACAAATGATTCCAAACAATATGAGACAGCCTAATTACTAGATCTCAGAGGAGGAAGCCATATTTTACAGGAATGGGCATTTGAAATCAGTTCCAGATGGATGAGTTTCTATTGAATAGTGAGTAACCTCTATGAAGTTCTTAAGTCACTTTTTAATTTATTGTTTCAAATAAACAAACATGAAGCTCCTTAGGGAAGGGAAATGCTTTGTTTTATTAAGAGTGGGAGACTCTGATGCTGGGGATCCTATAAACTTATTCATCTGGTATTATCCACTGTACAAACTGGCTATACATCAGTGAATCAGAAGATTCTAGTGCATCTCTCATTGTAGCATAGCAGAAAAAAGCTGCATTTGGATTCATCAGTCAGTGAATGGTGTAATGATATGGAAATACAGCATAAACTTCCTAAAACTATCCAAATATTAGTTTATGAGCGGATTAGAGAAGAAGCTATGGATTAAACTGCACTATCACCAATACTATGATCTCAGACATATAATCAAACATTTCTATATGTCTAAAACCTCAGTTTCCTTATCAGAAATAGTGATAGTTAAATTACCCATCTCATAGAGTAAGGTTTAAGTGAGTTTATTCACATAGAATTCTTAAAGTCTGAAACAGTATATTGTAAATTAGCAAGATGAACATAAGACACCTTAATAAGCCAAATTAACTTGGAGTCTTTTATTATGCTAGCCAGCTCAGAGAAATATTGCTTCCAGAGTCTGAGCAAAGTAAAATGGAGGAAGTCTTCCCTTTATACTTTTCTAAGGTCTTTGTCTCCTAAATATGAGGCTTCCAGTTCCCACTGCAAGTTTTCAAAAGAGCCCTATGTATGCTTAGCATATATCTCACAGGAAGCCTGTAGCCTTGAGTACAGCACAGTTCAGTAGCCTTGAGTACAGATAACTAAGACACCTGGCATGGGGGCAGCCAGGGATGGGAGGGGAACAGCTTTCAAGTTCAGACAGTTGAGTTTCTATCATTAGAGCAAGCCAATGATAGCAGAATTAATTCACAGAACAAAGGACTATCCATGTCCAGAGGAAATTTCAAACAGCAGTTTTTACAAAATAGAGATTACTATGCATCAGGGAAAATAAAACAAGTGATAACCACTACTGTTGCTGCTGTTATTAACTATTAAGATGATATTGGACATTGTGTTGAATAGATCAGAAAGGATGACAGCACCTCCTAGGATGCCCCCTGAATTTCTCCTCCTCTTTACAGCATTTGAATCTAGGAGGAAGATAGGGAAATTTGAGAAATACTCACCTCACATAGATGTGGTCACAAAGATGTGACTCCTCACAGAGATGTGCTCACCTCACAAAGATGTGTCTCCTCAAATATATATCTTCTCTCAAAGATGTGTCTCCCCCAAAGATGTGGTCATAGCACAAAGATGTGTCTCCTCACAAAGATGTGTATCCTCACAAAGATGTTGTCACAAGATGTGTCTCCTCCCAATGATGTGTTCACCTCACAAAGATGTGTTTACATCACAAAGATGTGTCTCCTCATACAGATGTGTCACCTCACAAAGATGTAATTAACTCATAAAGATGTGTTTCTTCACAAACATTTGATCATAAAGATGTGTCTCCTCACAAAGTTGTGGTCACAAAGATGTGTCTACTCATAAAGTTGTGTCTCTTCACAAAGATATGTCTCCTCACAAAAGTGTCTCCTCATAAAGATGTGTCTTCACAAAGATGTTAATCCTCACAAAGATGTGTTCACAAAGATGTGGTCAGCTTACAATGTGTCACCTCGCATCTTTGTGAGTGGACCACATCTCTGTGAGGAGACACAACTTTGTCACCACATCTTTGTGATGTGAAGACATCTTTGTGAGGAGACACATCTTTGTGAGGAGACACACCTTTGTGACCACATCTCTGTGAGGTTACCACATCTTTATGAGGTGATTATATCTTTTGAGGCAATCACATCTTTGGTAGCAGACACACCTTTATGAAGAGACACATTTTTGTGAGTTGAGCACATCTTTGTGAGGAGACACATCTTGGTGAGGAGACACATCTTTGTGAGGAGACATCTTTGTGAGGTGACCACATCTTTTTGAGGAGATACATCTTTGTGACCAAATCTTTGTGAGGAGACACATCATTGTGACCAGACACATCTTTGTGACCATATCTTTGTGAGGAGACACATATTTGTGAGGAGACAAATCTTTGTGAGTTGAGCACATCTTTGTGAGGAGACACATCTTGGTGAGGAGACACATCTTTGTGATGTTACCATATCTTTATGAGGTGACCATATCTTTTTTAGGTGATAACATCTTTGGCAGAGACACACCTTTGTGAAGATACACATCTTTGTGAGTTGAGCACATCTTTGTGAGGAGACACATCTTGGTGAGGAGACACATCTTGGTGAGGAGACACATTTTTGTGACCACATCTTTGTGAGGAGACACATCATTGTGGCCAGACACATCTTTGTGACGATATCTTTGTGAGGAGACAAATCTTAGTAAGGAAACACATCTTTGTGAGGAGACATCTTTGTGAGGTGACCACATCTTTTTGAGGAGATACATCTTTGTGACCAAATCTTTGTGAGGAGACACATCATTATGACCAGACACATCTTTGTGACCATATCTTTGTGAGGAGAAACATCTTGTGAGGAGACAAATCTTTGTGACCACATCATTGTGAGTTGACCACATATTTGTGAGGAGACACATCTTTGTGAGGAGACACATATTTGTTTGGAGACACATCATGGTGGGGACAACACATCTTTTTGTGGTGACCACATCTTTGTGAGGAGACACATCTTTGTGAGAAGACACATCTTTGTGACAACATCTTTGTGAGAAGACATATCTTTGTGAGATGACGACATCTTTGTGAAGTGACCACACCTTTGTGAGTTGACCACATTTTTGTGACCACATATTTGTGAGGAGAAGCATCTTTGTGAGGAGACATCTTTGTGAGGAGACACATCTTTGTGACATGACCACATCTTAGTGAGGTGACAATATCTATGTGAGTTGACCACATCTTTGTAAGGTAACCAAATCTTTATGAAGTGTCCACATCTTTGTGACTAAATCTTTGTGAGGAGACACTTCTTTGTGAGGTGATGACATCTTTGTGAGGAGACACATCTTTGTGAGGAGACTACATCTTTGGGAGGAGACACATATTTTTTACCTTAATTGATGAGGAGATACATCATTGTGATCACATCTTTGTTCTGTGAAAACATCTTTATGAGGAGACACATTGTTGAGAGGAGACACATTTTTCTGTCCACATCTTTAAGAGGAGACACATCTTTGTGACCACATCTTTGTGATGAGGCAAATCTTTGTGACCACATCCTTCTGAGGATTTATGTCTTTGTGAGGAGACATATCATAGTGAGGTGACCACATCTTTGTGAGGAGACACATTTTTTATGACCACATCTTTCTGAGGTGACCACAGCTCTGTGAGCAAACCATATCTTTGTGACCACTTCTTTGTGAGGAGACACATTTTTTATGACCACATCTTTCTGAGGTGACCACAGCCTTGTGAGGTGACCACATCTTTGTGAGGTGACCACATCTTTGTGACCACATCTTCCAAAGAGACCACATATTTGTGAGGTGACCACATCTTTGTGAGTTGATCACATCTTTGTGAGGTGACCATATCCTTGTGAGCTTATCACATTTTTGTGACTTGATGACATCTTTGTGAGGGGACACATCTTTGTGACCACATCTTTGTGATGTGACAACATCTTTGTGAGAGGAGACACATCTTTTTGAGGTGACCACATCTTTATGATTTGACCACATCTTTTTGAGGTGACTATATCTTTGTGAGTTGACCATATCTTTGTAACCACATCTTTGTGAGGTGATGACATCTTTGTGAGGAGACACATATTTGTGACCACATATTTATGAGGTGATCATATCTTTCTGAGGTGACCACATCCTTGTGAGGAGATACATGTTTTTGACCAAATCTTTGTGAGGAGATACATCTTTCTGACCACATCTTTGTGAAGAGACCACATTTTTGTGAGGAGACACATTTTTGTGACCAACCTTTGTGATATGAAAACATCTTTGTGAGGAGACACATTGTTGAGAGAAGACACATTTTTCTGAGGAGATCACATCTTTGTGAGGTGTCCACATCTTTGTGAGTTGACCACGTCTTTGTGACCACATATTTGTGGCGAGACACATCTTTGTGAGGTGACCACATCTTTGTGGCCACATCTTCCAAGGAGACTTCATCTTTGTTAGGTGACCACATCTTCATGAGGTGATCACATCTTTGTGACCACATTTTGTGAGGTGACCACATCTTTGTGTGGTGACCATATCCTTGTGAGTTGACCACATCTTTGTGACCTGGTGACATCTTTGTGAGGGGACACATCTTTGTGACCACATCTTTGTGAGGGGCCACATATTTGTGAGGAGACACATTTTTATGACCACATCTTATTGAGGAGACACATCATTTTGACCACATCTTTGTGATGTGACAACATCTTTTTGAGGGGACACATTGTTGAGAGGAGACACATCTTTGTGAGGTGATGACATCTTTATGAGGAGACTCATCTTTATGAACACTTCTTTGTGAGGAGACCATATCTTCATAAGGAGAAACATTTTTGTGACCACATCTTTGTGAGAAGATACATCATTGTGACCAGATACATCTTTGTTACTACATCTTTTTCAGGAGACACATCTCTGTGATATGACCACATCTTTGTGAGGTGACCATATCTTTGTTTCTTGACCACATTTTTGTGACCACATCTTTGTGAGGAGACCACCTATTTGTGAGGTGACCACATCTTTCTGAGCTGACCACATCTTTGTGAGTAGGTACATCTTTTGACCAAATCTTTGTGAAGAGACACATCTTTGTGACCACATTTTTGTGAGGAGACACATTATTATGACCACAGCTTTGTGAGGAGACAAATTGTTGAGAGGAGACACATCTTTCTGAGGTGACCACATCTTTGTGAGGAGACACATCTTTGTGACCACATCTTTGTGAGGAGACACATCTTTGTGATGTGACCACATCTTTGTGAGGAGAAACATCTTTGTGAGGAGACATCTTTGTGACCATAACTTTATGAGGATACACATCTTTGTGAAGTGTCTTGATAGGTGCAGTGATGTAGTCTCTTTGTTCAACTGTGCTGGATACTCTAAGAATGCCCCTTGTATGCATTATCTAGGCCTTCTTATTATAATTAGGACTTTATTATTAATGTCTCTTCTGTGGGAGGTATCTCCCCTCCAACTCACTGTATAGTAGTCAGGGATTCCATAGCCCAGAGGTTGGGTCTGTCTTGAATTTCACAATGTGGTGACTCTTTTGTAAGCTGTACATACTTCCACCATGAAGCTTTTCCCATAGGTTCCCATTTGGGCTCCCACTGGCTTTTGCTGAGAAGTCTAGGATCATATCTGCAGCAAGAAAATAAACACCTATTTAATAAATATGTTTTTATTGATTTTAGAAAGAGAGAAAGGGAGAGAAATGTTGATGAGAGAGAAAAAACATTGATCAGTATCCTTCTGCATGAGACCCAACTGGAGATTAAACTTGTAAACCAGCCATGTGCTCTGGCCAGGAATTGAATCGTTGACCCTTTAGTGCATGGGAAAACATTCAACCAACTGAGCCATACCAACTAGGACTCTGCAAACTATTTCTTATTCTCTTCCCCATTTTGCTCACTTTTGCTGTTCTAGAAAGAAATGAGCTCTAAAGTATGGATTTTACTACCCATATAGGTTCTTTCTTTCCCTCTAAAATTTCAAAGAATATCCAAAAATTGTTGAAGTATTAATAAAGTCATACATGTGAAAATATATCATGAGTCCTAAAGAATTCAATAAATGCATGTTATATTTTAATGTCTTTTACATTGAAGGCAACAACCAAGGTGCCATTAAGTAATGAATCTAGCTTGAATGAATGTTCAGAAATGGAATATTTTCTGACCACAAGTGGCTCACCCAGAAACCAGTGTCCAGTCTGGAGAAGCAAGTACCTCTCACCAAAAGCCTAGAGCAGACACAGAAACCAGTATCCACTCCTGGAGAAGCAAGTAACTCTGAACAGCACCTTAAACCAAAAATGGGTAAAAGAAAATAATTTGGAGATTTCAGTTTCTCTAGAAAGGTTGATCAGTATGGCCTAAGTATGTGGGGTAGAATTTGCATAGGCCTACGTTGAAGTCTAAGCGGAGACTGGAATTAGCACAGAGCTTTGAGCAAATCTTACAAACTCTCTGAGTTCCTGGATGTTAATGTGTAAAGTGAACATAAGGATATTTGGCTCACATATCATTTGAAAGCACTAAGTTAAATTTAAAACAATTATCATGTGCAATTTGTCAAATAAGCCTATCTGTGATAACAGCAACCATACATTCTTGGTGTTGTATAGTTAGTTGTATGTGCACTCAATACATTTTTTATGAATGAGTAAATATTGGAAAGTTGAACCTGAAAAAGGGAAAATTGAGAAACCAAAGTTGAATTGGCCATTGGTAGTCAGTGTGGAGTCTTAGTCTCTTAGTTAACAGAGGAAAATACCAGAGTATATAGAAGAACATATGATAATTTGTTGGGAGATTGTGTGTTTTCTGACAAGACAGGGACTAATGTTCCAGACCTAACTCTTGTTCATCTGCTCTTTTCCAATGTAGAATTCAGGAGAGAGGAGATGGAAGTGAATAGCCTATGAGAAAATAAGGTCTGTGTGTACCAAGAGGTCAGCAAGCCTCAGAACGATGACTACCTCTGTAAATTGGGCCTCACCAAGAAGTATCTTATGTTTTGATGCAATAGTTTAATCTGGTCATTGGTCCCCAAATCATTTTCTTTCTCTCATTTCCTTGAGTACAGAATTAAAGCTCAATGATGTGAGTGTCTGGACTCTTTTGAAAGCTCTTTATTTTCAGCAATGTGCACTACACCTTCACTAATCCTTGTTGTTGTTGCCTCCAAATTGTGAGAAACGTCAAAACTTCTTCATTGAAAGCTGTGCTATGCATGATCCCCCTACGTTTGTAAAAGACAGAGAAGTGGAGAAGGGGCATGCAAACTACTTAGCTCTCACTCTGTCACCTGAGTTAAGAATCATACCATCCAGCATCCTTGCAGCTGGGCTTGGGGTGTGGAGTGAGGAATATAATCTGCCAGTGGGCCTGCACTTTGGCCCTTATGAGGGTCATATCACAGAAGATAAAGACATAGCCAACAATGCATACTCCTGGCTGGTGAAAAGTTTACCTCTTCTCCTGTGTTTTGGCTTCCCATGTCCCTCCTGTGGTTTGGCAGCCCTCACCTTGGACATATGATGATGTGGATAGAGATAATATGGTTAGCTTTGTGTATTGAGAAGACTTTGCATAAACATGGAACTCCACTCTAAGAATCAGAGGGTAAGTGGGAGCAAAGTGGTACAGACTCCCTTCCCCCTTTTGGGGCGCCTTCTCTTAGTGGACAAATTGAGTCAGACCTGTAGATGATGAGTAAGAAAAAATATTCTGTGATCACTATTGGAAGTTGAATCCTCATGCAGGCTGAAAGAGATTTGATGGCAGCAGAGTAAAATAATTCTTCTGCTATGTCCAAAAAAGAGAAAAAAATCCTTTAACTTCTTTTTCTGAAATGTAGATCACTAAAGAGAGAAAGTGCTATGAGTATGTGGACAGAAAGGATACATCTCAGGCCAACTGGATGAGGTAAGGTCAATATGTTTCTGGGAGCCAGAGAGGACACTCATGCCTTACAAGTACATATATCTTTCCTTCCCATCATGCTTCTCACAGTCATCTCCCTCAGTCCTCTGTTTCTCATTTTTTCTTCATACAGTGATCTTTCACAACAAGAGACATTGGGGGGGGGGGAGAGGAGATAAAAGTATAGCATATGTCCTCGAAATACAAATCTCCAATTTGGGCACTGGGAAAAACCTTGAGGACCCTGGATTACATTTTAAAGTATCTAATGGACATTAATTAAACACTTAATAATTTCCAGTTTAGACAAAGGGACTCATTACTTAAACAGATCACACAGTCCATGTCCTCATGGAGGACTTATTGCAGATAGACATGAAAACATTGATTTCAGAAATATTTAACTATAATTTTCCTATTTTTCAAAAAGTGCACAGCACCTGGATAGCCTTAAACCAAGGATAATCTAAAACTGTGAGTGAAGCAAATCATCCCAGCCTCAGTTCTAACAAGAACATGGTTCTGAAGACTGAGTAACAGTGGTCATGGGCCACTTTCTGAGGAGCTCTCTTTTATCAGGGGATACAAATTATGGATAAACTATTGTTTTTTTATTACTTTGCTAAGACAAAGAGAAACTGAGAAGCAAATGAGTGATGTGTGGAGAGACTTGAGAAAGACCTTTCAAGAGAAGATAGACTTGGGCTGAGTGTTGAATAATGTGAGCTAATCCAGAGGCAGAGTCCTAGACCAAGCACCAAGTTCTGTGGCCTGATTTAGAGCTTAAAAAGATAGAGGCCACTAGGTTTTATGGTGAAGTCTGAAATCAGGCTTTGGAAAATGGTATTAGGTAAGATTAGCACTCCAAGTAAGAAGGCCTTGAAGATAGGAATTCACATGACCTTGTGACAGAGGTTCAGACATTGAACAAATGCTTCTCCAATAGCATTGGGGGAGTGAGTGACATCAGAGCTGAGGGCCTTGAGCATCAGTGAGGAGCTGGACATAGATATGACAGGTAGTAGGAACTCATCACTTGTGGTTTTCTTTCCTTTCATTTGTCTCAATCCCAGTATGTGAACTGTGCCCAGAGTGCTGAAGAGCAGAACCTTGTGGCTTTTCAATATCACAGGCAGATTTTCTACCAAACCTGCCAGGTTATCAAGAAGGAATTTGTCTGGTATGAGGAAGAATATGATCAGGTGATGGGCATCAAGTGGGACAGCAAATGGAAAAAAAAGAGATTGAAGTTGGGAGAGGAAGGCACCACTATTCTTTAACATGGAAAGAGAATTCTTCTTTGACATTTTAATGATACAAGTAGTAGAGTAAAATCCACTCTAAAATCAGTAAAGTTTCAAATCAGATGCTTCAGAAATTAATGATTTATTTCACAGATGATCTCTGCTACGTGAGAGAATGATTCAGCATAGAAAACTGGGTTGTCTGCCTTCTAAGCTCTAACCTCAGAGCTCCCAAACCTGGCTTCTGTTCACAGTTTACTCTGCCCTCTTTCTGCCAGAGCTCAAGGTGAGCAACTGCATATGAAATTTTGTGTGTTGACCTTTTAAGAGAGTGGCTGCATTTCCAGATATCTCTGGTTGGCAGATATCTCTGATGCTTTTCACAGCAAAATGTTACACAGGCACCTTTCTCATTTCTGGTGGTCTCTGTTGAGGGATCTAACTTAGGGATTAGACCCAAGAGTTCTCAGTGGCAATCACCTAGAGTTGAGATCTCTCCAGAACTTAAACTGCTTTCTGTGAGATGTTGATCAGCCCTTTTTCCCCTCTCCCCTTTCTACCAGTCTCTATGTGGTCTCCATTTTCTGTCTTTGATATTAGGGTTCTCTCCAGATAGTCTTCAGTTGATTATTCATTTTTGTTATTGTTGTTGGTGGTGGTGGTATTTTTTGTTTTTTTGTTTTTGTTTTTAGTTGTAATTTTATTTTGTTCCTGGGAGCATCTTTGTGTAGCATACACTTACTTTACAGCCCCTTTTTTAATACTGTAACGTTCTTTCTTAATATGATGTTTGGTAAATAGTTGTTTTATCAATTAAGTAATAATTAGAATATTTCCACAAGCATTACTTTATAGGCCTTTTGAGTAATCTGATGACCATAAAAAACTCCTGTAACCACCCTCTGATCAATCAACACCAAATGACAACTATGGGACAATTGAATTCCAAGACCTATGCCCTTCCTTATATAAGCCACCCATGAGATCCCTTGGGAAGTCTGACTTCTCTTTTGTGTTCTATTCAATAAATTCCATCTGCTTAATCTTGTACTGAGATCAGTGCTCATTTCCATGAGCTAAATAAAATTTGAAGTAAAGCTAATCTTTTTTATAAATAACTATAGTTATTAACAAATCTTACTATATTTATAACTTTTGTTTTTCATATTAACACTTTCTTGCTTAATTATGTTTTGTTTTTATTTTTGTGCTTTTTCTTTTTCTTTTTCTTTTTCTAGTGTAACAGACATTTATTCCTTTAGTTGAATAACCTCTACACATAAAATAAATTATTTGAGTTGAGTGGAAAGGAATTTAGGTCTTAAGAGATTTTGAACTTGCTACATGTTTTCTGGAAATTATTGAACTGAGCCTTCTAAGACTCATGAAGAAAATTTATAAACTTAGTTTAAAAAAAAGGAAACCGACAAACTATCTATTAAGTCAGCAAATCCAGAATTGGAAATTGGAGCCAAGTCCTCTTCTATATTTTTAACACACTCAAATTCACCCTGGGAGGCCGAAGACAAGAGGCAAACATAAAGTGAGGTACACTTTAACATTAAGGTGGGCACAATCAAAGGCCTGAAAAGTTTGTGGAATCGTAAGTATTTTGAGGATAGTTTAAGCAGGAATGAGAAAAATAACTGTAGACAATGACCAAGGTTAGATTGGAAATCATAAACTTATATTGATACCAATACATGCCTATTCTCAGTAACATTATATGAACAATGGATATAGTGAGTTGGCCCAAAATGAGTTATAAGACTAAATGGACTAAGCAAAGTACTTTTAAATAAAGCCAATTATATTTCCTCCCCTTAAGGGCTAGAGAGTTCATAATTATTCTAACATAACATACATTAAAGTTAATTCCCTTCTCATTTACTTGTTCAATTTCCATCAGTTTCAGTATTCATCATTGTAATTATCATTACTACTTTGCATGAAATTTAGTCATGGGATTGAATCAGGGCTTCTAGTTTTTATGTGAAGGTGAATGCTACTATGGAGAACAACCCAGTTTTGTTTAGGTAAACTAGAATGTTTAATTTTAAGAGAACCCTTTTTCAACATAATCATTCATTTCTCCTAAAAAAATTGTCAAATTGTTCAGTTCTCCTAAAAGTTAGATGGTCAAATTAAAAAAGAAGAAGAATGCATCAAAATACCTATTGTTTTGATCAGATTGGCAAAACATAACTTTTTAGCATGTTCCAGAATTTTAGTATTTAGTTTATGTGCCATGAGATGGAAAAGATTGAAAATCACTGACATAAAGCCAAGACAAAAGTGTCTATCTTATGAGTAACAAGACACACATCACTTATAGTCTTCAAACATTATTGCACTTTGACTTTTATAATGTGACAATGCTTTTATGAGACAATCTGCAGACTAGTTTTAACAAGTTAAAGAACACTTTTAAGCAGATATAACTGTCCTAAATTGTTACCTGTTTATAAGCATTACTTATAGTAACAGTGAAGCTGGTGAGTATTGCACCTTTTCCAATCTGCACTGGTGAGACCCACCAATTATGTGGTAGAACTTGTGGCCCTGACTCTTGTGGCCTGCAGATGTCAGCCCTCATGCTTATGGACTGGTTTTGTGGTCCATTGGGTGTTAGGATTTCTTCTGAAAGCTATATGGAATGGATCAATGAACATAACCTCGAAGAATTTGTATGTACAATCTTCACCTACCCTATAAAAATTTAGGACTTTCAGAGCCCCACTGTAGCATCCAGCTCACTTTTCATCAACAGACTGAAGACTTCCAGCAAACTTCAGCTGTTTAACACCTTGATGGACCAGCTTTCTACCCTTAGGAACTGGGCCTTTGCAGCCACTACAGTGCACAATGATCATACATATGACACTCCCTTGCTTGGCCTTGTAGCCTAGCCTGGTGCTCTGTTGGGCTGGGTAAGGCAAGGAGCCCCAGGGAATGCAGAGAGTTAATGGTGCTGGCAGCGGCACACCAGGAGGAAGTGCATTACATAGAATTGTTTCTTCCTTCATGGCTCCTGAATGTACTTGTAAATTCCCATCTTGGTTTACCTGATGGCTGTGGCCAGATGGGGAAAAAAGATAATTCTAATGTTCTGTTTTGTTTTGTTTTTAAATATATTTTATTGATTTTTTTACAGAAAGGAAGGAAGAGAGATAGAGAGCTAGAAACATTGATGTGAGAGAAACATCTGCCTCCTGCACACCCCCTACTGGGGATATGTCCGCAACCAAAGTACATGCCCTTAACCGGAATTGAACCTGGGAACCTTCAGTCCACAGGCCAATGCTCTATCCACTGAGCCAAAACAGGGAAAATTCTGATGTTTTTAATATTGAGACTACATATGTGTGTTATTTCTTTTATGGGACATAAAAATGTAAACAAAAACTTTTAAAGTAATTATGAAAATTTTAGAGTAAATCTCCACTTGATTTTGTATTCTGCTGCTTTAAATGTTAGCTACACAAAACATTAGTTTATAGAAGGCATATAATTCTTTATGCTTATTGCAGCATTATTTAAAATATCCAGTGAAAGATTAAGGTGATGGTACATGGGCATACTAAATAGACACCTCAGATGGTGGATAAAGAAAAAATGAATTTATTTAAGGAAAGGGGATAGGGAATGGAATATTAAAAGGGGAGGACTGCAGAGCACCCAGCCAAAGGGATGTTGGGTTGATTATGGCAGCATGTAGGAGCTGGTATTTCATCTTTATATATAGTCACTGGTAGGAAGCTATTATTGTCAGTGTGACTGCAGTTGAGTTGGTGAGCTTGGGATGTGGATCAGGTATTTTTAGAACAGTTTAACCCCTTGTATTTTCTAATTCCTGATGTACAGCAGATTTTTCTGTGGCATGAAGCTTGAACAAGTCTTTCTGGTCTTTGTTCTCCTGAGGTGGGAAACTTGCAAATGGCCACTAAGGAGTATTTTGCTATACCCAAGACATGGAAGCAACTCAAGTGCCTGTAAATACGTAAGTGAATAAATAAGATGTGATAGATATATACAATATATTTTGTATATATTGGATATAAAAAGAATAGAATTTTACCACATACCACAACATAGGTGAATGTAGATAATATTATGCTAAGTAAAATAAATCAGACAAGAAAAGACAAATACCATATGATTTTATTTATATGTGAAATCTAATAAACAAACAACATAGACAGAGTTATAGATACATGGAATGGATCAATGGTTACCAAAAAAGGAGGAGTACAGAGAACTGAATTAAAAAAGAGACAGATTAAAAAATAAAAATTGGAATTGCAAAATTATCACAAAGTTAATTACAGCATAAAATCTAATCTAATAAAAGTGTAATATTGAAATTGACCATTTCTTCAGGATGCCTAAGCCATGCCCACCAGCCAATCAGAGCAGCTGTATGCAAATTAACCCAGCCTAATGAAGGCCAGAAGTCACGGAACTGAGTAAACATGCAGCTTCTGTTACAGCAGGAGTAAAACTGTTTGCCGGCTGCCTGGGCTTCTCTCTGCTCCAGGAAACAACATATTTGCAACATTGTCTCAATTATAGAAGCCTCAGAGTTGAAGCCAACAGAACGCTTCATTACCTGCCTAGGCCTCGGCTTAACAGAACAGTGTATCAATTATAGAAGATAAATAAACCCAAAAACCTGCTTCCAACCAGCCTTGCTGGGACATTGGGTCAATGGGAGCTGTGGGAAGCCTGAAAGCCTGAAAACAGCCATCAGCCCCTCACCCAGGCTGGCCAGGTACTCCAGTAGGGACCTAAAACCTGAAGGAGCTGTGGGCAGCCTGAAAACAGCCTTCGGCCCATCACCTAGGCTGGCCACACCCAATGGGGTGAGGGTATACTCTGGGGGGCTTGGCCAGCCTGAAAACAGCCATCAGCCCCTCACCCTGGCTGACCAGGCACGCCAGCAGGTGGACATTCCCAGAGGGGTCCCAGACTCAGAGAGGGCACAGGTCGGGCTGAGGGACCTCCCGAGTGCACAAATTTTTGTACACCAGACCCCTAGTTTTATATATATATATATATATATATATATATATATATATATATATATATATATATATGAAGTCATATATAAAACGCCCCTCAGATCCTCACCCAGGCTGGCCAGGTACCCCAGTAGGGACCTAAAACCTGAAGGGTCTGTGGCCAGCCTGCAAACAGCCATCCCAGCCTGATCAGACATGCCAGCAGGTGGACATCCCCAGAGGGGTCCCAGACTGTGAGAGGGCACAGGCTGGGTTGTGCACCAGGCCCCTAGTGTGTATATATATATCTGAAGAAGGACATATACAAGAACACAGAGGGTGTGTTCAGATCGGTTCCAGAACCTGTGGGAGGAGGTACAGTGGGTGAGGACATCTGTACAGACAAACCAGGTCTGATTTGGACATGATAGAAGGGTTCTGTGCCATCAAAACTTATTAGAATGATGGTATTACAGATGTTAGCACATGGGGAGTCCTGAAGATTATATGTAGAGGATAAGAAGGAAGAGCCCTTCCCTAAGGTTAGGTTTGGTCATCCCCAGTCACAAATCTCATTTTCTCTGGAGGTAATTAGGGGCTTGATGACTCCTATTTCCATATAGTAAGGTGGTTTGGAGTTAAGACATAATCATCAGTCAGCCCCTAAGTCAGGTTGGGAAGTGTTAATGAACTGGCGCATAGTTGATAGCATGGTTAGGAGAGATGGTTTGGAGGAGGCAGTAGGTTGAAGAGGTGGTTTAGAGTGAGGAAGACAGCAAGTTGGTATGTGGTGTATAATGGGAAGTCTCATTGGGGTAGGTTGAACTGGCATGAGTAAAGCTAGTTAACAAGTGGCTCTATGGGCCTTTTGAGTGGATAGAGTACCTGGGTCACAACCTGCAACATAATTTTATTCCCCATGTTCTTCCAGTTTTCCCGGAAGAGTCCTGGGAGTTTTTGATTGTAAATTCTACGGGGTTACAATTTCCTATGGTACAGGGCGTAGGCTTGGAGATCCTCCGAAACTTGAGATAGTAGTCACTGCTTTTATGGTATCTTATATAATAAAAGAGAAACATGCAAATTGACCTTATCACCAGCCAATCAGAGCGGCTGTATGCAAATTAACCCAGCCAAGATGGAGGCTGGCAGGTTGTCACTGCATTGGGAGCCTCCACGGCTGGCCGGCATAACTGTGCCAGGTGTGTCAGCTCAGTCGAGGGGGGGGGGTCCAGCCAGGGGCCTCCTCGGGACATCCAGGAGCGCTCGCCCTGGGGCCACTGCCTAGCTCCACCCTCCAGGGGCCTCTACCAGGCATGTGAGAGAGTGGGTCCTACACGGGGCTTGCAGGAGCAGCCATCCTGGGTCCACTGCCTGGCTCTGCCCCCTGGGGGCCTCCCTGGGGCATGTGGGAGCACGGAGGGCCTCTGCAGGGTGTGTAGGAGCAGTCGTCCCAGGTCCGCAGCCTGGCTCTGCCCCGGGGGCCTCCTCGGGGACATGCAGGAGCACCCGTTCAGGGTCCGCTACCTTCACTCACCCTCCAGGGGCCTCCACAGGGCGTGCAGGAGCGTGCGTCTGCTGCACAGTGCGGAGAATCCAAAGCCAGTTCACTGCCTGGCTCCACCCCAGGTGTGTTTGCTCAGCAGCAGGGCCCCACCAAGGGATCCTGCACCAGTGTTCGTCCCTGGCTTGCCACCTAGCTCTGTGCCATGTGTGTCCCCTCAGCGGTGGGGGCCCACCAGGCGTGTGCGATTGTGGGCCCTCTGGTGGGAAACGTCCAGGCCTGCACTCACCAGCCTTCCCACCCCCCAGTGCACGAACCCTGAAGGGGCTGTGGACAGCCTGAAAATGGCCCTCAGTCCCTCACCCAGGCTGGCCAGGCATGCCAAGCAGGTGGACATCCCCCCCGAGGTGTCCCAGACTGCAAGAGGGCACAGGCCAGGCTGAGAGACCCCCACCCTCCGAGTGCACTGGGCCCCTAATCTATCTATAGTTGAGATGGTCTTGCAGCCCCAGTAGGGACAAAAATACTTCCCCGGGTTTAGGCAATGACTTTTCCACTTCCCTGGAAAATATAAATGTCTATATTCTGTAAGACTTTCTCTGTGGAGAATAATCCACACCCCAATTAGAGTCTGAAGTGAAGATATAGAGGATGTTTTGGAAAAGCGAGCAAAGATCTATAGTGAATTGTACACTTCCTCATCCCTTAGTTAAATTTGCAAGAGTTTAACCCATCACTCCATTTCTGAGTTCCCATGTCTACTTAGGGGGAGGCCTATGGGGATTTCCCTTTGTATATAGTAGGAGGGTTAAGATTGTGATATACATGAAAGTCTTAGCTTTAGTGAGTCTAATGAAAAGTTCTAGATTTTTCATTCTTCTTTGTCCTCCTTAAGTTGAGTGTGATAGGGCCATTGACCTTCACCGTAGTAGGTGTGATTAGAATTGCTGAATACAGTACTTTCCAGGTGGGAGTCAGTCCCTGAGTGGCAAATTTCTTTATCCACACAGAGTTTCTGGGTTGAAAGAGATGGACCGGATCAGAGGTCAGCACAGGTAAGGTGTCCCAGATGTGCTTATGATATCTTTCTGGGCAGACTGTAAGGCCTGTAAGAACTTGAGTAAAGATTTATTATGGATTTCACCTTTTATTTCTTCCTGGAATTTAGGGAGGGGGGTCTCCCAAACATAATTTCATATGGGGAGAACCCCACTTGGTATGGAGTGCACCTTGCCCTGAACAGGATGAAAGAGAATAAGGTGGCCAAATTTTTCACCAAGGTAAATTTGGTGAGGACATCTTTTAAGGTCCTACTCATGCATTCTACCTGCTCAGAACTTTGGGGGCTGATAGGCACAATGTAACTTCCAGTTAATATTTAATACTTTTGCTATGTTCTATGAAACCTTTGCAATGAAGTCTGGGCCATTGTCTGAAACTAAAATTACAGGCAGGCCATTTCAGAGGATAATTTCTTGGAGTAAACTTTTTAGCTATAATGGTGAGTTTCTGTTCTAGTGAGGTAAGCTTCAACCCATACTGAGAAAGTGTCTATGAAGACTAAGAGGTACTTATATCCTGCCTCTATGGGCTTTATTTCTGTGAAATAAACCTCCCAATGTTCTTCTGGAGAGCATCTCTGTGTCAAGATTCCTAATGGGGATCTTTAGCCCTGTTTGACATTTACTTGAGCATAAGTGATGCACCGAGAAACAGTGCTGTCTGTTATACTGTCCTGATTGGGTATACAATACTTATCTCTTAGAAGCTCTGTAAGCTTAGTGTGGCCTAAGTGAGCAGCCTGATGTAACTGGCTAACTATTGGTCAACCTAGAGCCTTAGGGAGCAGAGGTCACCCATCCTGTAAGATCCAACATCCTTTTGGGTTCTGGGAGGCCTGTTTTTGCATAGCCAATTTTTCTTCCTTTTTTGTGTATTTTGATGAGATGGGCATATAAGATCAGGTAAGGTTACTAAAAACTGTAGGGGCCCCACTGGTTTTAGGGTGGCCTCTTGGGTGGCTTCGTTTGCAGCCCAGTTTCCCCTGGTTTCTAAGGACTCCCCTTTCTGGTGTCCTTTGCAATGTACCAATTCCACTGCCTTCAGTAGCCAGATGGCTTCGAGGATAGAATTTCTTTCTCATTTTTGATGTCCTTGCCTGCGGAGGTCAAGAGTCCTCTTTCAATATCTTGCTCTTTCTCTTCTTCTGGCACCCCTATAATTCTGATGTTTATGCGCTTGAAATTGTCCCAGAGACTCCTTACACTATCTTCATACTTTTTGATCCTTTTTCTTTTTTCTTCTTTTCTTTTTTCTTTTTGCTTGTCCTGCTGGGTGGATTTTGCTTCTTCATATTTCATATCTTTGACTTGCTTCTTGCGATCCTCTCATCTGCTGTTGGATGTCTGCATAATATTCTTCATTTCAGTCAGTGTATGATTCATTTCTAGTTGGTCCTTTATCATATCCTTGAGGATCTCATTAAGTTTATCGGCAGTCTCTAGCATTTTCTTGAAAAACCTAATAACCGTGGTTTTGAACTCTATATCCTGTCGTTTTCTTTCCTCCATCTCTGTCATTTGTGACCTGTTTCATCTCCTCATTTTGGCTGCTTCCCTTTCTGATTTAGGCGATCATTGCGAGGGATTAACCTGTAAGCCACTTGGTTACAAGAGTCAGCTGTGTCTACAGTGGGATAACTTCTGTGCTGGAGACACCCTTATGGGGCAAGAGTTGTTTCAGTGGAGCTTTTATGCTCACTGCATCTGCCCCAAGTGTGTTCCCTGTGGATCTGTTTTGTTTAGGTTAGTCCCTCTCTGGCCACTGGGTGAGGCTGGCTCCTGTATCTTTAAGGACTTTGTAAATAGCACTTTGTACATAAGCTGTTGTGAACATATACCTGCTATCAGTATAAATCATTACTGATTTTCCTCTTGTGCATTGGAGAATCTGAATAAAGGCAATTAACTTGGCATTCTGGGCAGTATTCCATGAGTGAGTGCCTGAGAACAGATAGTTCAGTCTAAAGTAACTACCTCTGCCCCCCATACCTGATTCCTTTCTGGAAAAAACTATTTCCGCCCACGAATAGGACCTCCTCCAGCAATAACAGTGGGGTGTCAGTGGGGTACTTGCAGGCTGTCTGTACTAAATTGATGACCTCTAAACAGACATGTAGAGGTTCTTTAGGGACATTGTCTGAGAGGAGGCTAGCAGGGTTGATGGTAAGAGTCTTGTGGAACCTGATGCGGGGTTGGTCCAGTAGAAGAGCCTGAAACTGGTGATTCAAGTGTTTGACATCCAGCACTCCAGTGTACTCCAAAGCCTCAATCACATGTGGGGCAGTTAGGATTAGCTCCTGTCCTAGAGTTAGTTTGTCTGTTTCCTTGGCTGCTACTGACCAGAGGCAGGTGGGCCACTCAGACGCAATGGGGTCAAGTCTTTTGGACAAGTAGTCTACAAGCCTTTCCTAGGGGCTGAGACTTTGGCTATGCCCTTTGTCTCACATATGTATAGGTGGAAAGACTTAGTTATATCTTGTAGCGCCAGAGCAGAAGTAGAAGTGAGGGCAGTCTTTAATTTTTCTAAGGCTTTTTACTCTGTCTCAGACCACTCTAATGGTTGTGTTCCACTTGTGCTAGAGTATAGGACTTAGCAATCACTGCAAACCCTCACATCTATAGGCAGCAGTATCCAACTGCCCTTAGGAACTATGGTAACTATCTCTTAGTCTTGGGGTTGGGGATTCATAGGATTGCTTCAACCTGACTGAGAGAAAGAGACTGCTTGCCTTGACAGATATTGTACCCTAAGTACATAAGTTTGGGGGTGCAGAGCTGAGCCTTCTTGGCTGATACTTTGTATCCTAGAGTCTTCAAGGTGTCTAGGAGTCTTTCAGTAGCCCTCCAACACTCAACTTCAGTGTCTGTAGCAAGAGGAAGTCATCCACATACAATGGGGGTTAGGTGACTTGTCAGTCCTGGAGGGTTGCTTTCAGCCTATACTGCAAGAAAAAGTTGCTGGAGCTTTTCTAGTACGTGGAAGATTCTTGAGTAGGTGGGCTTTCTAGAGGTTATTCATCCTATAAGAGATACTCCTCCAATAGGGGGCAGTGAGAAGGATTTTGATAGGAAAGGAATTTTGGTTAGGTAGATTAATTGTAAGAAGTGCTCGGTCCTCTTCAAAGGAGATGGAAGCCTGTAGTTTTTGAAGGAGGTCTTGTCCTAAGAGGGGGTAAGGGCACTCCAGGATGACTAGAAATGAGTGAGTTACTATATTCTTTCCAAGGTCTAGTGTCCTTTGTGAAGTCCCCAGACAGAGAGTTGACTTTCCTGTATTCCCCTGAATGGAAGTTTTCTTGGTGGTTACTGGTTACATAGGCTTGGTCAGGACAGAATACGTAGCTCTAGTATCTACTAGGAAGCTAACAGGCTTGCCCCCTATCTGGGCTCTTGGGGGCTGAGTGGGATGGACTATTGTCTCTGTTGGGGTGATCGGGGAAGTCTCTCTTCCAGTGTCCTTCTTTTTTTACAATAGGCACACTGGTTTTTCCATAACCGGGGTTTATTTCCCCGCCATTGGTCTTTTTGTGAACCCTTTTTCCTTTGAGGGTTTGTTTCTTTTAGAGCCACTACAACTGCCTTTGCTTGTCTCTTGTCCTCTTTCTCCCCTGGGGAGTCTCTATTGGGCTACTTCAATTAATTGAGACCAATTCATGCGCTCAAATCCCTCTAAATTTTGAAGCTTCTTCCTTATATCTAAAGTGGACTGAGTTACAAAGGCTGAATTAAGTGCCCTGAATTGAGTGTCTGGGACAATGGAAGTGCAAACTCTGTAAGCTTTGCAGAGGTGCTTCAGAAAAGCTGTGGGCAATTCCTAGAGTCCCTGAGTGACTTCAGTAACTTTTGATAGATTTGTAGGCTTCCAGGCTGGTGCCTTTATGCTTTACAGGAGAACACGTAAAGTGTCCTTGAAAAGTGTCAAGGAAACCCTCTCTCCTGCTGAGTTGGAGTCCCAGCAGGGCCAGAGCGATAAGAAAATTTCCTTTACCTGATGCCAGTTCTCCTCTAATGAACTTTCTCCTGGTCTAGGGCAGCTTTCTTAGCCTCAAGCTGAATTCTGTCTCTCTCTTTCAAAGTGAAAAGAGTGATGAGGAGCTGTTGTCAGTCATCCCATGTCTGCTGGTGAGTGTGAAAGATAGATTCCAGGAGGCCAGTTAGGGCCTTTGGCTTTTCAGAAAATGGGGGGTGTTGGGTCTTACAATTATAGAGGTTTCTTGTGGAGAAAGAGGTATAGATAAGAAGGCTGCCCTCCTAAATTCACTTTCATAGGAGATGCCTCCTTTAAGCGTACGGTAAATTTCTCAGGAGGAGGGTCTCTGGTGCTGCCCTCCCTTGCCTGGGTGTAGCTCCAAGTGGCAGGGGGTGAGAATGAAAGAGACTTCTCCCCCTGTGCTAGATCCTGGGGATCCTCCTCCTTCTGTGATTGGAGAAGTTGTGGCAAAGGTAGAGGTGGCAGGACCCTGGGATTATAAAGTGGAGGAAGGTCTGCCTCCTATGGAGTCAGAGGGAGAACCAAGGGCTTAGATGGCATCCCCCCTACAATACTTTCTTTGGGGCTGGTGCTTCCCTTGGGTCTGACTCCCCTTTCAGTGCTCCCCTTGGTGCTGGCTCCCTTTCTGTGCTCGCCTTGAGGCTGGATACTAATCCTCTAGCCCCAATCTGCTAAGCACAAATAGTTTACCACAGTGGGGGAGTCTGAACTAAATCTAACCATTAATCTATGTAGGAAAATTGCTCTGAGTGCCCTGGATCCCCATGACTATGTTCCAGATAGCTTTGGTGATAAGGCGGTCAAAAGATCCACCTCAAATGTGGGCCAACCCACCCCAAATGTGGGCCACTCTATCTCACAGCAAGTCCTTATCCCACCTTTTGAGAACTTTATGCCATAAACATTATAAGAAAAAGCCTCCTAGAAATGTCTTAATATACATCTCAAGGGCATTTTAGCCATGCTGGGTCCCTCTCCCCACCCTCCCATCCTCCATTGTGAGGCAGAGATAAACAGTCCCCACTGAGATGAGGAAGAAGGAAAAAGAGAGTCAGTTGTTGGGAAGAACCAGAGGTGGTACAGAAATTCTCCTGTCTGGAGGTCAGGGACTGTATTGAGAGATGAGTTTAGTCAGATAAAGAAAGAAGGCAGAGGAGGAAAGAAGTATGCAGGGAAATTTCCAGTAGACTGAAATCCCCAAGGAAACCCTGATAGAAAAACTCAGTAATCCAGACACAGATGCTGTCATGGATGAGTAAAGAGGGGAAGAACCAGGTTATGTCCTCCAGGAGAGCCTAATAAATGACCAGAAATGACAAGACAGACAAATGGGGTCCATAAACAGAAAATTATTCTGAGACAAAAAAGGCTAGGGGTGATCTACTTTCATATATCCACTCAGATCCCCACCTGGTTTCATCCCTCACGGGAGCTTAGATTTGTCTTAGCTGAGATGCACCCATAAAAACTGCCTGGTCACCTCTAAGTGAAGTGAGTCACCATTATTCCTTATGATGAATCACAGAACTTCAGGTGAGGGACCACTCAGACTCTATAACAGGCTGTGGAGCCACACAATGGATAGGAGAGTGCAAGCCCGCTACCTCCACATTTACACACTTTCAGTAGACATTTACTCAGAGGTTAAGTCCACCTCATTCCTGCTTAACTCCCCTAATAAATGTGGGGGCCCTCCTGGAACACACACCCCAAGAACAGTATTCTCGACCAATGCCTTGGTGAGGATCTCCCAGAGAAGTTATGATTGTATCCAATCCTTCTCTTGACAGCAAAATGACTGGTCACAAGCAGGAAAGTGAATTCAAATTCACTTAGCTCCAGATGTGTTTCTGATGCCTCCGAAAAGATGGAAAGGCATGTCAGGCCTCTCTTCTCTGGTCATAACCACCAACAAACATCTCTGGGGCCCTGGAACTTCTCAGATGGCACCTCCCATAGAGATTTTCAGGGGCTTGGTAGCCAGGCCGGGGGAGACCATATGCTCTTGGCATCGGAAACCAAATGCCGGTAGATATAATCTTGCTGAAGTCTCCAAATGTTTATTAGAAATTCAATGAGCTAAACAGAAGACACTGTAATTAAAGAGCTGAATTTGGAGTCTTTATTTCAAAAGCCAAGGCTGTGAGAGTGCTTATTCCTCTCTAAACCTCCCAGCCCCAAAATGAACATAAGGGTAAGCTTATAAAGGCAAAAAAGAAACCCATGTACTGGAATGTGGTCAGTGAGACCACATCTCAAGGCCTAGTGCCAGCACTGATAACTTCATCTGGGGGTTGTGTATTGTTCATGATTGAAGGCCTTTCTAAAATGGGAGTTGTATTAAGTAATCAGGTCTTGCAGAAACAGATAACTAAGAGGTGGCAGTGACTAAACTATAGGCTGATAAGAATATACAGTAGGTTACTGGCACAGATTCAGATTGCCAGCTTCCCCCAAAAGTGTCTTATTTTCCCCATTATTTGAGCAAGTGTGCTTAAAAAAGCTAGAAATAGCAGTTACTTACCTGGTTTAGTTACTTCCTAGAATTAACAGAACAAAGGATCATCTGTGTTTATAGAAAAATTTTAAATGCAGTTCTTACAAAATGGAGGTTATGGGAACAAGATGGTATGTCTAATGGTTCAGATAGAGGGTGAGGGACTGGAAGGAGTCAGTCCTTTCAAGGCCCATTGTTCAAACTTACCTTTAGAATGTCAGGGTAACTTTCCTTTTCCCATACCACTCATGGCTCAACCAATGCACCAGGGCACAGACCATAAATCCTTTTATTGTTGATCTGGCAGTTTTGTTAAATGTGTAGAGCATCAGTTCACAACTTAAGTATTCTAGGTTCAACTCTGATCAAGGGCATGTACCTTCATTGCAGGCTTGATCCCCAGCCCTGCTTGGGTATGCACAGGAGGCAACCAATTGTTGTGTCTCTCTCACATTGATGTTGTGTGTCTCTTTTCCTCTCTTCCACTATAAGAATCAATGGAAAAATATCTTCAGGTGATGATTAACAGGTAAATAAACAAATCCTCTCATTGTTATTTTTATCATATTAATTCTTGACCATTACTTATCCTGTACCCACTTATGTAAAAGATGTATTTATCAATTTACCTGTCATCCAGTTCCAGAGGTTTCCTCATTGTGCTTTCCCCTACCTCCCTAATCTATCACCAATCAGTTTTATGTAAATCACATTATCTCCTTTTTAATATATTTTTACTAACTTCAAAGAGGAAGGGAGAGGGAGAGGGAGGTAAAAAGATAAATGATGAGATAGAATCATTGATATGCTGCCTTCTGCATGCCTTGTGCTGGGATTAAGCCCAAAACCTGGCATGTGCCCTTGACCAGAATCAAAGCTGGGACCCTTCAGTCCCCAGGCTGATGCTCTATCCACTGAACCAGACCAGCCAGAATTACATAATCACTTTTGATTGTAATGTATCAAATGTGGTGCAAAACTGCTGGGTTTTTGTTGTTGTTGTTGTTGTTTTATTTCATTGCTTAAAGTATTACAACAAGTGATAGATAAGTATTACAACAGATGATAGATAGATCTCCATTTTTTCCTCTTGCCCTTCCCCCCCC